>KV424068.1:0-74798 GCA_001632435.1 Calocera cornea HHB12733
GGGTGGTCTTGGACACTTCTCGATCCGCGTGTCGACCACTTGCAGTGCAAGTGGTCCGCGTCACGTGCTTCGCCCGTACTGAACTGGAATCATTGCGAGTGGTCTCGAACACTTCTCCACCCACACAGACCACTTTCACTGCAAGTGGTTTGTGTCACGTGAACCGCCACTCGTGTACCACGCCGATTGCCAGTGGTCTTGAACACTTCTCGACCCTCCACAAGAACACTTTCGTTCCAAGTGGTCCAGTGAATACTGGAAATATCCTTTGCATTACTACAGGTGTGAACTGTGTTATTTTCAGGATGTATCTTCAGAGTCATCGTCACTACTGTCTTCTGCTGGATCATCCTCTGCTTCGTCCTTCACAAAAGGGTAACGCCATGCTTGCACCTCCTCCTCGGTCATCACCACCACGTTGTCGTCCTCCTCTTCCTCTTCCTCCTCTTCCTCTTCCTCCTCGTCGTCTTCGTCGTGACCTTCTCGGCTTCCCTTGAGTCTCATCAGATACGGGACTTCGAGAACTTCGGTCAGGTGCAATCCTCCCCAAGTTCTAAACGCCTTCGAGGATCCCCAGATCCAATCGCGCGAATCCAAAGCAGCTCGGGTAGCAAGCAGATACAAATGGCTGTAGCCTCGTGCATGTTGTTCGTCCCGCCGAGCCTGCCTATCGTCCTTGGATTCAGGGCCGTACCAGAGAGCGTTATGGTGCAAAATCATGAAGATTAGAGACCAATAATTTTCAAGCGATGCCCATACAGCTGCCACTGAGGCGATTTAGCAACGGACGTGTCACAGGAAGAGGATGTGCTTACATGGGCCGTCCATGAATTCCGCCGGCCGTTCTTCCCATCCCTTCCATTTGAGGTTATGCATCTCAGGTCTAGATTGAAGAACACGCGCCGCCCGAATCATGAGTGCGAACAGCTTCAGCAGTGCCCTCGGCTGATTGACATTGGTGATCTTCGGCCCGATATGGTGCTGAATAATACGGGCCCTCAGAGTCTCCCGCATCTGAACCATAGAGTAGAAGTTGGAGCCCTTGACGATGCAGTCTTTCTCTGGGTAGGATGCGCATCCTCGAGATGGCTCATCCTGTGACAGTTTGAGCAGTACAACCTCGCGAGATGGGCCATTGACGCCGTGCAGACCAAAACGTGGGTGATGAGCGTGGAAGCCCGCACTGAGCAGCACGGGCCGGTGAGTGATTTCTCAGGATGCGCACGCCCTGCATCAGCTCATTCCTTAAACAGTTCAAAGGGAAGAGTCAATGGATTGTGACTGACTTCGAGGAGAAGCAAGCTTAGTGTAGACTATTCAGCCCGGCATGTACCCTGATTCGGATCCGACGCGTCCCGGACGCGTCGCAAATTGAAATGACATTTGTTTGTTGTACCCTAACCGTGTTATTAATCTGGAACGCCAGGATGCGCATCCTGGGATCCCCCACCCGGCCGACCTCTGCGCAATTGGGTCGCCCTTGCCTCTTCCTGGCTCATGGATCCCTGGCTACAAGACAGGATGCGCGCATCCTGCCCTGCAGGACAAGATCTGGAGTCTGACGAAGACTCAGAAGAGGACGACTACCAGCTAGAGGTTGGCGCAGCCTTCCTCCTGGTAGTGGAAGACCAGGCTGCGCACTATGCAGCCCGTGACCGCCGGCCACACCGAGCATACCTCACACGTGGAGACTTGCTGAGGAACCCCAGGGTGCACACACCCTTCCAGAAGGTCCTGCTGGGAGAAGTGGATCGAGCATACATTGCAACCATGGGTCTGGATGTGAGCACGTTCAGGCGCATCCTGGCGGGCGGTTTTGAAGACTTCTGGAACACCGAACCAATTCCCCGCACGGATACGTCAGCATGGGGTGAACCAAGGCCACAGAAGCGCTCCCTGGATGCGGCAGGCGGTCTGGGTCTGGTACTCTACTGGCTGAACTCCACTATGCTCGACAAATCACTATCCCAAATATTTGCACTGGTCCCGTCGACCATCACAAGATACCGCGACTTTGCCCTGCAAATCCTCTTGCGCACCCTGCGAAGCATTCCAGAAGGACTCATTGCATGGCCTGAAGAAGATGATTTCGAAGCGCTCTCCGATCTGGTCGTAGCCCGACATCCCTTGCTCCAGGGTGCCTTTGGGTCAGTCGATGGGCTCAACCTGCCCACGGCGACCTCAAGTGACGAGCGCTGGCAGAATGCGCAGTACAACGGATGGTTGCATGGCCATTACACAAGCAATGTGCTTGTGTTCTCCAGTCGTGGTAAGCTCCAGGTTGCGCATCCTGAGGATGCACTATGGCTGACAACTGGCCAGGTGAGCTGATCCATGCTGCCATCAATGCGCCAGGGAGCTGGCATGATTCCCGTGTCTCCAGCGCAATCTATGCCCAGCTGGAAGACAAGACACCGGAAGACTTCTATCTCTGTGCAGACACTGCTTTCCCGCACAACCGAAATTCAGTCAAGACCAAGATCAAAACACCCGTCAAGAGTGGAGCTCGAACAACGAGGGAACACTTGCAGTTCCTTGACCAGTTGGTTTCCTTTCGGCAATCTGCCGAGTGGGGTATGCGAGCGATTCAAGGCTCATTTGGCAGGCTGCGCCTCCCGCTGGATGCCAATGATGCAAGAGCACGGCGCAACCTGCTCGAAACTGTTTTCCGGCTGCACCAAATCAGGGTGCGCCTGGTTGGCATCAACCAGCTCCGAAGTGTGTATGAACCTATCTGGACCGAGACGAAAGAGCAGAAGCAGGCATGGGGGTCACTCAAGGAAATGTTTTTCCCTGACATACGAAAGGCTGACCGGGTTGCGAAATTCCATTACATAGTTGTAGAAGAAGAGTGAGCATCCTCGGAAGGAGTAAGGCTCATCGATTTAGCAATAAATTGTCCCATTTCACCCATACCCATCATCATCGTGCGCATCCTCTCTTGCATCTCCAGCTTTGCCTTTGCCACATCGAGCTCACCCTGCACAGCCAAATGGGCCCGCGCATCCTGGAGTAACTGTGTCCGAAGGGACTCAATGAGCTTGTCCTTCTCCATGCTCACGGTGACCAGCTCATACTGCTTATCTCGCAGCTGGGCCTGAAGGGAAGTGATCTCGCTCTGAAACAGGCTGCGCTCTGCTCGGATGGCATCCCGCTGTCGCATTCGCTCTGCCTGGGAGTCTGGGTCGAAAGCGCGGCTGACATTGGCAAGCAAGGTGGAGGTCTTTGACTGTCGACTGCTTGTGTTGGGACCATCGGTCACATGGCGGCGCTGCTTGACAAGCACCTCGTCGGTTGCAGAAGTGCTGGGCGTGCGGGATGCATGCCCAGGATGCGCTGGACGCGCTGGACGCAGAGGCGGAGGCGCATCCTCAGGATCGGTCGGAGGCCATGGTATGTTGTCTTCGTCAGGTTCAGTGGGTACAGACTCGTCTTGGAGGTTGCCCATCTCGACGTCTTCTTGGATGGCCTTGTTGATGTCCTTGGCACGCCGAATGAAATCGGGCATCTCACCCTCCCCAGTGGGCTTGGGTTTGCGGGCCATCTGCGCAAGTAGCGTGTCAGTTTTGGAGAGCGGTGCGCAACCTGTTCAGGATGCGCACCTCTGAGAATTTCCGCCTGAGACTCTCTGCGGTGCGGGGCTCAATGCCTTGCAAAACCCAAAAACTCCCCATGCAGTCCGTCACCTTGTCCCAGCCACCAGGGCCAATTGGGTGGATGGCTTCAATCCAGTCCAACATCTCCTTGAGCTCGGGGTCGCCAAAATTCCGCACACCGCTGCTTCTTCCCTTGCTCACCCTTTTCTGCACGGGGGCACCCTCGGGGGCCTGGCCCTTTGCCTTGCGTTTGTTCACGCGAGCAGCAGGCTGCGCATCCTCAACCGGAGTGACAATGCTGGGTTCTGGAGCCAGAGCAAAGTGGAGGACATCCTCCTGCGTGCGTGGGAAGCCGTCCAGGTCAAATTGAGGCGAGTGGGCAAGAGTCCTTGGGCTGCCACTATATGGACTGCCTGAGCCCCATGCTGAGCCGGAAACATGGCTTGCAGTGGGGAATGGCAGGGCCGAGGCAACATATGTTGGCGATGGCTGGGGGAAGGTTGACGGGATATAAGATGGAGTGGGAGCTGGCGAGGGTGCGCGGTAGGATGAGCCGGACATGGTGGTTGCGGGTTGCTCTGGTAGCCAGGATGCGCAATCTGGCTCAAGGGCAGACGAGGAAGGTACGCCGTGAAATGCAATGTACAATGGGCTCTCCTGATTGGCGCACCCTGAGAGCGGCAACAGGCAGCATGAAACATCCGCTAGATGTTGTGTTTCCGTGAAGGTCTGCGACGGCTTCAAGATCTGCGTGAGGGGGGCCGACCCCTCACGCAGACCAGAAATCTGCGTGCTGCAAAGAGCAATCTGCGAGAGCTTCGGAGTTCCAACTTTTAGAGCGGGACGTTTTCAGACCCTGTGTGGCGCATCTGCGTGCCCGAAATCTGTGTATCTGGGTCTACGGAAAGTCATCCAATTGGTGGTCTGCCGCAACCCTGAAGTCCGAGGTTGTCCCTCTTTCTCCTTGTTGACCACTGGTACGGCACATGGAACATGGACAGTGCTTCAGAGGACCCAGCAAAGCGACACCACAACCAGTATCGACAGGCTGGTAAGCTTGCCCCCAAGTCTACAGCCGTTGACACCCCTATCTGACTGACTGGGGGTTTTCAGTCCCTGATCATGTACTTCGCCCCCTGGTCGAGAAGTACTACAAGTACGGATATGGGGACAAGAACATGCTGGCTGCGATCAAGAAAGATATTGACCTCCAGTCGCATCACTGGACTCTTTCGTAAGTACTGCATGACCAGGAAATCCTGGACAGCTAACCCAATGGAGGGACCAGGACGAAGACACTGCAGCGCCGCCGCAAACAGTGGGGTTTCCTTTCTGCACGGCAGCAAGGCCACAACCTGGAGACTGTCGCTCCCTTCATTGAGATGCTGCGTCTTCACTCGGCTAATCAACTGGGTGCCAAGTCGATGCGAGATCATCTCAGGGATTCCAGTATCATGGTATCGCGGTGCGTCTCATCCTAGCAGCAATCGAGAAGCCAGGAACTAATGACCATGGATAGGCACCTGGTTCTGGCCTATCAACAACAGACCGACCCAGTGGGCAACAAACAGCGACTAGCTCGACGACTGAAAAAGGCTGTCCATTGGAGTGCTGGTGCCCATGAGCGGTGGTCAATGGACCAGCATGACAAGTGGCGCCGCTTTGGTCTGTTTTTGCATGTCGGCATTGAGAATTTTTCAAACGCAGTCCTGTGGCTCAAGGTGTGGTGGACCAACTCCAACCCACGATTGATCACGAGATATTACCTGGAGGCAGCGACGAATTTGGGAGGTGTGCATGCCAAGATTCCTGGTTGGCCCGTAACTCATTCTTGATAAGGGATTCCAATGTTGACCCAGAGTGACCCTGGCACGGAAAACCACGGGGTAGCCAATGCGCAGACAACCCTCCGTCGGCAGCTGGACCCCACCCTGGTTGGAACTCTTCAGCACCAGTGGATGCGAGGGCACACAAATATCAAGCCCGAAATTTTCTGGTCCAAACTGCGACACCAGTGGTCTGAAGGATGGGAGAGGATGTTTGAGGACGGGCTCCAGGAAGGGTGGTACGACCCGTTTGAGCTTGTGGAGTCGTGCGCATCTTTACATCCTGGTATCAGTGCCTCACTAATATGGATACACCAGGATGCTGTTTCGCTGGCTGGCCGTGCCAATGATTCAAGTGGATCTGGATCGTTTTGCGCGAATTCACAACAGCAGCCGACCCCGACAAGATCGGCATAAGGCCATGCCAGCAGAGCTACCGTTGGAGCTCCTGGATCGGCCTGAGGAATATGGGCCCTATCGGAATTACAAGGTCAGTGAACCTTTCCTGGTCGATGAAGAGTATCTGAACTTGGAGACCAGATCACAGTCTCCAAGGAGCTGTTGAAGGCCGCCGAAGAGGTCTATGCTCCTGCTGACCATGAAGTATTTCAATTGGTCCCCGAACTTTTCGATCGGCATGCAGCCGAGCTGTACCTTCGTGCGTTTCCTGGTCATTGACTGCTTGACCAGGAGCTGATGATATGATTAGTACTTGGGAAGCCCCAGGTGAACCGATTCTCATTCTGGGGTGTGTACCTGGCCATGTTGGAAGGCCTGCAGACGATTTCGGGTGCTGAACTGAGCCAAATATTTGATGTTGCCCAGGAACGGGCGCTGCGGGAAGCGATTGTCAAGCATGAGTTTCTGGAAGTGATCCCTGGTCAAGCTCATCGCGGACCGGCAATGGTAGGTCCTGGTCTAGAAGAAAGCGTAGACCAGGAAGAGCATCTATCGCAGGAAGTTGATGGTGATGGGGGGGACTTCTCAGAAGAAGGCTGCGAAGACGATCTGCCGGTCGTGGAGTTGACCGAGTATGTATAGATAGCAATTCCTGGTTTGGTATGATTAGTAGGTTAATATGATCTACCTGATGCACAATGTAACAATGCAAGGACAACACCTCCTGGTCGCACATGCTCTGCATCCTTGAGAGGACGAGCACCCCAACCAGGTGAACCATATCGGGAAACACACTGACCAGGGATCCCTGGTCCGGCCACGCAAACAGGGAACTGGTGGAAACAACACAACATGCATTCTGAAGCTGAGATCCGAATAGCTAACTAGGCTAGTCACTATTATTGGGCATGGTGAAACCCCCGTAAGATCCTGGTCCACCCCCAATCCAGGCTTGCGTTCGCGTGCGTGAATTGTGAGGCGCAATCTCGTCCAGGAGGGCGAGGCCCTTCGCCATTGTTTCTTCCGAGAGGCGATCCGCGCGGAAGTCCTGGGCATCCATCACGTTGGCGATGAACTCAATCGCCTCGTCCGCTGCGTCGATCATCTTCCTCCAGGGAATCTTGAGTTCGGCATACGATTCGTGGAGCGGCTTGAGTCGTAAGAGATCACGAAGGAAGGTGGCCTTGGCCACGGTTTGGGCGCGCTCGATGAAGGGCTGGTAGTCTGAAGACACAAGGTAGTCGTACATGTCGTCCATCCGACGCTTCTTCCCTTCGTCGTCCGGACGGGATGGCTCTGCCTGGTCGGGGATCTGGCCCTAAATCCTGGTTAGCTGATGCTGCAACTAGACTCAACGGCATGGGCGCACCAGGGGACCAAGCAAGCGTAAGCACTCTTCGTGGATCGTCTCGCCCAGGAGTTTGGTCTCCAGCAGGAGTTCGTAAAGGAAGGGCAGGGCGAACGGGAGTCCCTCGCCCCGAAAATACGCCAGGAGGTTGTTCATACGGCGGGACATCGGCTCGGAATCGTACGCGTCTTCGTTGATCGTGGTCTGCAATGAGTGTCAGTACCAGTAGCTCCTGGTCGTGAGAGAGACATACCGCGTGTGCTGCAGCCCAGGCCTCAGCTACACCAGGAATCGGGTCTATCAGATTCCTACGCCCCCGCAGGATCTCGTCCACCTGGCCAACAGTCAATTCCTGGGGGTTGTCGGAGTTCACGGCAATGTTGTGGATGTCGATCGCCTTGAGCTTCAGCATGTTCTGGCGCATCTTGTCTTCGTCGTTGAAGCGCTGTGCGTTCCAGTACTCTCGGGTGATGGCCTTCATGCGCTCCCACGCTTCCATATGGGTCATCGGGCGAGCAATTGGGAATTCGGACTCGGCGTCCGACTCGGGCGAAACCACCAGGTCGCCAGGCTGCATCTGATCCTGGTCGGTGTCCGCCTGGCGGGGGAAGACCAGGTCGCCGGGGTCAAGCTGCTCCCGGTGGGCCTGCAGCACGGGGGGGACAACCAGGGAACGATGCTGAAGCTCCTCCTGGTCGGCGTGATCCTCGTGAACATCTGGCAGCTCTTCCCTCATCTCCTGGTCAGACTCGGCCTCCTGGTCGGACTCCTGGTCGCTTGGCATATCCTCATCCTCGGGGTCGCTCTCCATCTGCTCGTCCGAGATCTCATCCGACTCGACCAGGCTTTCTTCGGCATTCGACAACACATCGGACAGTTCCTGGTCGGATGGCTCTTCGGGCTCGGGCTCGCGCCAGACGCGCGTCAAGCAATGTGTCCTGGTCTTACGCCAGGGCAGCCAGCGTGCCGAGTGTCCAGGCGGGAAGTGAATGGGACCAGCCGGCGCGACCAGGGGCTGACGGGCTTGGATGCGACGCAGGGCATGGAACTCGAGCTCTGGTCAATGTCAGTAAATAGTGGTGACGACCAGGCAACAGTGCGCACCTCTGTACTGGCAGTCATACTGCGGATGGGACTGATGGTAGCAACAGGCTAACAGTGGTTAGCTCCTGGTCAGAGGCTGAGAGGACAGGGAGCGGCTCACGTAGCAAATAACGACCAGGATAGTCACAGTTTGGGGGCGGGAGGGTCTTGTCGTATGGGCGAAAGTGCCAACAGAGATGGTGATACTTGTCGTCCAGGAACGCCGCTCGTACAGTGTGGAAGTGGTGCCAGGCACGGCGGTCTGCAAGATCAAGCGGCCCACCAGGCACGTCTGGGAGCAAGTCCTGGTCAGGGTTGGGGCGGAGCGCAGAAGACAGGATGTATTCGTTCTTCGCGGCAGGCAGTTTGTCGAGGTAGGGAGGGGGGTCCGGGAGGGGCAGGATGACCGGGGGCAGGGCAGAAGGCATGGAGACCAGGGGTAGACAGAGGTTGAGTATAACAGAGGCAGGCAGTAATGAGGAACGAGCAATGGAGGGCACGGCACGGTGAGCTGGACGTCGACCAGGATGCGGATGAGATTTGCGGAGTTTAAACAGAACAATCTGCATCCGCATTTTCCCTAACGTGGAAAGAAATGCCTATCTTATCGCCGCGGGTAGGACCCCTGAGGAGCTGTCCAGTCAGGACTTCGGTACAGGGGAGAAGGGCGCCGCGTCTGTGCCGATGACGTGTCCCGTCCGTGCTTCTTCACCTCCTGTCGCGCAATGATAGCAAGCTTAACGTTGCCCGTGTCTCGGTGCCATGCAGCCGCTCATCCTGCACATAGCACACGACGCAGACAGGGAAACACTGAGTCTAAGCTCAGAACAGCGGGCCAGCTGCTTATCTCGAGAAGAGGAGGAAAGGGAACGCTCGGGAAAGCAGCGCCACGTTGATGCTGTTCATCTCGGCGACAATCAGCGTGATTGGTCGGGGAATTGCCATTCTTGGCTGGGACACTGATGGCCCGCTGCATGGCGGCTGTAGCACCGAGCTACTGGCTAATCGAGGACGCTGCTCGCCTCCTGATTACCGACCATCTGTACTGTCGTTCGGAAGCTAGGGGAATAGCGATACCATTCCAATTCGGGTCCATGGATAAGACTATCGATACACGTCTCCAAACGGCCGCAAGCACTCGCTTTCGGATCTAAGCAGTAGAAGAAGGCGAGTCCCCGCCGGTCGGGCCCAGCGGGCCCTTCTCGCCTTTCCCAGCCGGGTCCTTGTTCTGCGCCGTAGTGTTATCACCGGCAGAGGTGGGTCCCTGCACAACCCGAGCGAGTCAGTAAGCCCTCGATATACCGTACCAAATGAGAGGCGCACGCACCCCAGCCTCGACATTCCTTTTCGCTTGGTAGGCACCGCTCCCCCCCCTTCAGCACCGTATCGACCTGCGCGTCCTCGTCCGCCTGCCAGCCATCGGATCAGCGACGCCCAGGCCCTCCATAGCGGCACACCGTGACATACAGCAGTGTCCCCCTCGGACGGCGCCTCCTGCATCGGGCCCTTGTCGTAGCCCTTGTCCCCGGGCTGGGAAGAGTAGCGCCTCGCCGCGGCTGTTGTGCGTGAGTGCGAGATGGTACGCCGGATGGCAGAGGGCGGGCGGAATGCGCGCAGGTTCTGGGATGTGCGAAGGGCGGTCCTCATCGTTGCGGACTATACTAGGAGTAGAGAGCAGCCGTATCATAGGATAGCTCCAATATTATATTATACCCCAATCCTCCGAGGTCATGACCACCTGAGGAAAGATCTAGAGAGGGCGGCGCGCGACGTCATCTACTGATGGGCGTCACGTGCCCCCGCCGGTGCGCGGCGCTGGACCCTGCCCCGCAAAATGGGCAAAGTCTGCCGGAGTGCGCGTCTCCGGCTGGCAGCCCAGGCAGGCTCTCACGCGAACCGCTGCCTTTGCTGCCTTCCTTGATTCTGCTGCTGTTGCGGGGGATGGCAACCCGGATATTCCTCGGGCTCGGCACGGCGCCGGTCTGCCGAAGGGCGCTCGTGGGAGAGCGCCACGCTTCGACCGTCCGCCGTGCGCCGCTCCTCCTCCGCCCGTCCGCCGAAGTGCGCCTGCGACTGCCGCGGCGTATCGTCCGACAACTGGGCCTCGCCTCCCTGCACACCTCCCGCTCTCTCCGATCACCCACCCCAACCCCACCCGAACCTTCATCCTCCCACCCTCCAGATCCCAACCCCAACCCCAACCCCAAACCCTCCCCCTTGGACGCTCCAACACTCCACGAGAACATCTACACCTTCCCGAACCTGCTCACCGTCTCCCGCATCCTCGCCTGCCCCGTCCTGGCATGGGCGATCCTCGAGGGCTCCTGGCCGCTCGCCACCGGCCTCCTAGCGTACGCGGGGGTGACGGACTGGCTTGACGGGTGGGTGGCCAGACGGTGGGGGATGCGCAGTGTGTTGGGGACGATCCTGGATCCCGCGGCGGACAAGGCGCTCATGACGACGCTGGTGGTGACGCTGGCGATGAAGGGCTTGCTTCCGGGTGCGCTGCTGCTGCCTCCTACCACCCTTTCTCCGCACAGATGCTGACGGACATCCGTAGTGCCACTCGCGGTCATCATCCTGGGCAGGGACGTGCTCCTGAGCATCTCCGCCTTCTACTGGCGGTATACCTCCCTCCCGCCACCCGTAAGCCGCCCGCGCCTGCCTGCCACCCATCTCTCACACTCAGCACTCCTCTTGCCACAGAAAACCTTCGCGCGATACTGGGACTTCTCAATCCCCTCGGCGGAGGTGAACCCTACCGAGATCAGCAAAGTACTGTCCTCCTTTCCCTGTCCCTGGTGCCTGGCGAGGGGGCTGACAGCATTGGGCCAGATCAACACCGCCCTCCAGCTGCTGCTCATGGGCGTGACGACCGTGAGCCCACTGATCGCGTATGATATTTCGATGCCGTTGCGGGTACTACAGTGCGTTCTTTCTCTATGGTCACCTCACCTTGACTGACAGTGCGTCATAGGTGGACCGTAGCTGGGACGACGATTTGGAGCGGGCTGGGCTACCTGTTTGCTAACAATAGCGTCCGGCTCGTGGGCAGACCGCCGAAGAAGCCGTAGCCACAGCGCTGGTGGGCTTAGACAGGCTGTACTCTGGAGGTTGTGGTCGTGGCGCGGTTTGTGAGGTCATTAATTGAGTACTGTGAGAGTTGCTGGCGCATATAGTACATGCTGCATGAAACCGATAAAAAAACAGACATAGCCAATACCGTAGAGGGATCAAGAAGTGGACGTCCTGCGCCGGCGGGCATCTTCCAGGGCCGCATACATGCTGGGCCGATGCGCCCTTTGGGTGCGCCATTGCTCGCTGGAGTACCTGATGGTCTGGTCAGTCTCAGTACCATCAGGGAATGGAATTGACTCACTGCATTCTGGTCAAGAAGATGACTGCTTGGACGGCTCCGCGCAGGGTGATCGGCCGCTCGATACGATGCCCTCCAGCGATCAACGCAGGGACCTTGGTGATTCTATGGCAGTGTCAACGCACTGCATGCGTATGACATTGGGATATGCTCACGGCTGATTGGCTGTCCGAGCCAGCACGCCTAGCAAGTAGCGCTTCTGGTACGAGAGGTCCATGCGGAAGACCGTCTCGCGCTTGTACATATCCTTGAGGTAGTGGATCTGAACGATCAACCCCTTGCACTCTTTCTTGTGCTGAATACGAAGCTGTTCAATTTCCTCCGAGTCCCTGCAGTACGAGTCAGGACGTCGACCGGGCAGCCACAGCACGCAGTACTCACGCGGCACAGACATGCTCGGCGAGTGTTGCCTCCCATCTTCGAGCTTCCGCTTGTGCAGCGTTCAGCTGCTCCTTCATCAAGCGAACCTCGGTGACAGACCGCTGCCTCTGCCGGTCACTCTGAGCTTTCTCTTCCGTCCTCTTCGCCTCAACCCTGTCCTTCTCTGCTTGCAGGTCAGACAAGTCATGACCGAATCGATCAGCCTCTTTGCGGAGCCGGTGCAGATCCCTTTCCAGGTCTCGGATCATCCGTTGCACCTCTATGCGATCTTCGTGCAGGCGCTGCCGTTCTTGCGTTGCGGACTGGAGCTCTTCTGCCATGTTGTCGAGTTCGACCTTATAACGCTCAGCGAGTGCCTCTCGCTCTTCCCTTTCTTGTTGCAGTTGTTGCAAGTACTGTATGCTTGTCAGATATCACATGGCAAGAGCGATGTGGAGCACTTGCATCCTGTGCGTCACCCAGCTCTTGTTGTAACGTAGACTGGTTATTGAGCAATCGTTCGCGCTCTTCGCGTAGCTTGCGGATCGCTTCTCCATTTTCGCGAAGTTTATCCATGTTGACACGGTTCTGCCTTTCAGACGCTCCTGTCGCTAACGGCGAGAAGTCAGTCATGGCCAGTGTCCAATTGCAGGCGCTTACCTTGCAGGGCCGCTTGGAGTTCAGCATTCGTTCTCTTCGCTTCTCTAAGGGAATTCCTAATACCCTCGAGCTCCTATTATGGAATTCATGAGCTTCTCGATGCATCCAAGAACTATGGCGTAACTCACCGATTGCCTTTGGTCAAGCAAATGACTGATTCCAGTCTTCTCGCGCTGCATTCGGGCTTGCTCTTCAGTCAGGCTTTGGAGCTCGGCCCGCTCAGCTCGGATCTCAGAACGTAGCTGATTGATGGTCGAACGGGCATCTTGCAGGTCCTGCGCAGAAGTGAGTAAGTGAGCGGGCAGCAGCAAAACGTGACGTACCGCATTGAGTGCGGCATGCTGACGGTCCTTCGCATCCTGGATGTCCTTGAGCTCCATCCTGGTCCTGGCCCTCTCCGCTTCGAGCGTCTCCAAACTCTTCTGGGTTCGGCGACGTTCTTCTCGGCGTTCTTCTTGAGTCTGAGTCTGGTTTTGTTTCCACTGACGACGCTCCGTCGACATATCAGCTTTCAGAGCATTCAATTCGTCGTTCAGTTGTGCGATAGCAGCATGCTGAACCTCCGAGCCATGAGTCATATCTGCGTTAAGCGACAACTCGAGTTGCTCGATGCTGCGTAACACTGTTAGCTTTTGAAATTTTATACGACAATTCCCTCACCTTTGGTCCGCCTCACCAACGTCAATGTGCAGCACGTCGGACGCGTCAAATCTCTTCTTGCACTTGACACATTTGAGCCTTGCCAGCCTCTTGTCCAGAATACGCTCCCGGTGCGTGAATTCATTGACCTGGATCTGCAGCTGCTGGCGTCGATCGATCTCGTCTTGAAGTCTGCTCAGAATTTCGTTGTTACGACCGAATGCATCTTGCAATCCGTCAAGTTCGTCATCAACCTTCTGCTCTTTTACGGCAACCTCATCCCTAAGACGCTGGATCTCCATGAGCAAAGGAGCGACGTGTGCTGCGCTGAAAGTGCTGTTCTGCATCCAAGAGAGCTGGAAAGACGTTAGAGCCGCGTGAGAAGATCACTTGCATATTGATATACCTCTTTGAGCGGACTACCCGGGGTGGCGACGAGCTTCAAGGCTTGAATCGACCTGTGAACGGCACTAGGGGTAAGGTCAGCCGTGGTGTTCTTGCGAGCGGGCGTCTGCATCTTGTCCACGGCAGACAACAGCCCCAGAGCTTCCTTCAGCTGCGCATTTTCCAACTTGAGGTTGTCCGTTTCGACCTTCATAGCTCCCACGACCGCATCTTTGGTGGGTGAACCTGATAGCTGGTGTCTGAGTTTGCCTAATTCGCGATGGGCCTCGTCAAGTTCATCCTGCAAAGCGGCAACCTGCTCCTCATGTTCATCGGAAGATACCACGGCGGAGGTAGCATCCATATGAGAACGCGTCTCGGGCTGCAGTCGTTGTACCAATTCCAGCTCTTCTTCTTTGTCCTTCAGAGACGCTTCCAGTTCTTGTATCGTATCGTGGCAAGCCGACAGCTCTTCAGATAAGTCGCTAATCGTAGCGCGCATCTCATCGAGCTCGGCCTCCTTGTTCGCAAGCAGGATACGTTGGTCCACCACCTTGGCTTCTGCCTCGTCAAGACGGGGTTGCAGAGAGCGCAGTCGGCCCAAAGCGTTACTGAGTCTGTCCACCTCGGACGAGGCCTGGTTCGCCAACGTGTCGCTCGACGTCATAGCCCGTTTGAGATCGTCAGCCTTCATCTGGAGTTCTCTCTGTTGCTCCGCGGCTTCCTGCCTCTCGGCATCTCGCTCAATACGCTCAGCCTCTAGACGTTCCTGTAACGTCTTAATCTGCTCGGTTTCCGTGGACGCTACATCAGCGACCTTCTCCTTCAACGTTTGGATCTCTCGGTCTCTCGTCTGAATGCGACCCTCGAGCTCCTTGACAATGGCATCGATGCCTTCCTCCGCCAGCCTGATATCTTGCTCATGCTTGCGTTGGGAAGCGACCCTGTCGTTCGATTCTTGCTTGGCTTTGTCTTCCCACCGGACAGACTCGGCCCGTGCCTGTTCCAGATCACGTTCCAAGCCACGCAGTTTTGCCTCCCACTCCATCTCCTTTCGAGCAGCATTCAGCGTCAAGCCTTTGACTTCGTCTTCAAGCCGCTCGCGGTCTACATTCGATATGTCGAGCTCCTCCCGCAAACTGGCAATGACGTAATGCCATTCCTCCGCCTGGGCGACCGACTCCTCTGGAAGAGAACTGTTCTGTATGCTTGGTTGCCGCATAGAGGGAGTAGTGCTGTGATTGCTGCTCGAGCTTCCTTCGACTTCCTTGAGGGCCAAGTGCAAGCCTAAGTTCTCTTCCACGAGCTTTTCATTGAGTTTATGGAGATACCCGTTCATCTTGGCGACATTGAACCGGGTCTCGCCAATGGCAGGATCAAAGCTTGTATTTGCCTTGAGATTTGTTGTCAAGTCGTTGTTGGTGGATGGCGTGGAAGTCGTTGCCGTGGCGAAGGAGGCACGACGGTCAAGAGAAGCTCGTATGAGCGGGTGGGGCGTGCGACGAACAGGGGCGCGATACGGATGCGGAGTAGCTTTGATGTGAGGCCTGGTGCTTGAGAGAACCGAAAGAACATATGATGCACGACGGTTGGTGGCTGCATTGGAGCCTGCAATAACCGGTGTCTGAGGAATAGATGCGATAGTGGTGAAGTGCGAGTCCATTGGAGACACAGAGAGTGGTGGCAGCTTCGTTATTGAGGCTGACTTTGGGTGGTCAGATTCCTCGGCCGCTGCAGCTGGAGAGCTTGAGAAGGCCCGCTTCATGTGAGATGTGTCGCGAACACTTCGAGGGGTGTCTTGCGGCAGTGTGATGTCGTGTGAGAGCTCTGCAAGCTCCGGGATCTTGGCCATGCCCCTTGATGGCTTGGGTTGTTCCTCTTCGGAAATCGATGAAAAGGACGAGTCGGACAGCACTGGAGCAGCACGCTTGACCACGTGTGGCGAGGAGCGCCGTCGCATGCTTATGTTCTTCATGGGGTCTTTCGGAGATGGCTGAGATACAATGAGACAGTTTCCACATGACTGGTGTAGTGAACGTACCATGGGCGCAGAATGCACACTGACCTGATACTCCTCGTATTCTGCCAGGATCGGAGCAGCGGCAGAGACGAAAGATTCTTGCGCCTCGTGCAGCTCATCTGACTTGACACTCTCCTCGAAGTGCTCGTCCTTCTGCTCGACGCTCTCGTCTACCACCTCTTCGTCGATTGGCGTTCCCAGTGAGAAGTTGCTCTGCTCGGCAACCTCCACCATGCCTCGTCCAGACTCCACTTCCTTCGTCGACCCATAACTGGACTTCCTCTCTCCGGCCTTAACCGTCGAAGCGACTGATGACTCTATCGGGCTGGCTCTGAAACTCGTTTCACGGCGCATCCCGTTGGGTAGCAGAGTCGTGTGCAGCGAGTTGATGAACCTGGATTGCGAGCCGGACGTATGCCGAGAGCCTCCCGAGATAAATCGAGATCCGGAGTTGCGGAAGGCACTGGTTACCAGAGGAGTTGATGTTACACGAGTTGCAGGTTCCTCAGACTCGGTTGGGTCGGTTGGGAAGGATGTGATGGATCGCTCGTGCTCCTCCGACTCGCTTACCGCTGCTGATGGGTACATCGGATCGCCAGGCCCATCGTCAGACTCGTTCATAGGGAAGCTTGGAAGAGAAGGCATTTCAACAAGGCTCGCTTCTTCGATCCGCCGCATGATGCGGGCCGGCGTCTCGAGGGTCGCCATGTTGATAGTGGGTTGGAAGACGGCGAGGTCGGCGCTGCGGACGATGTGCGACGCGTCGTGGACGGCAGGGTCGACGCGTCACAGCCACATTGATTTCTGTTTGTCACGTGACCGTGATGGCTGCTATCCCATTCGCACGCACTTTGCCGGGATAGTATTCATCCCGGATCCCAATCTTCTTCCACGATTGCGCCACGAATCGCATTTGGCTTCCCTCCTATCTCGCTTGCCATATCGTACCTTAACCATATATAGCCAGATAGTGGAAATGCCGACGATCATCCCTGGGATCCAGGCGACTGCGCCAACAGACGTCGGACTGGCACCACTTTCACCATTACCGGGCTGCGTTCCATATCGACTCTAAACTTGCTAATTCAAGAGTGTCACCCACCAGGAGATTGGTCATGCATTGCTGTTCACGGCCGTATTCTTGCTCGGGGTAAAGGGACCATGTGCTTCTACGCGGCAGAAGGCACGAACTGTCAAATTCATCGTGGACATTCCGACCCTCAACTCCTGACCGGCTAACTTCTACCGCCTGATCTGCATACCGACGGGACCCGGGACCCTCTCGTAACGCTCGATGAACGTTCTGGCAGTCACCGTCAGACAAGATCATGACGATCAGGGCCAATCGGCGCTTATCTCTTTGAATTCATCCTGAGCATCGAGTACTCATTGTGTCAGAATCTTCTTTCTACCCTTCCATTCAAATCTCCGCACAGCTTTTGTCCTGCCGACGACATCATTCCATCAGAGTCGGTCCTACGAATCCCGACAACGTCGTACGGATATCTCGACCATCTCAACGGAAGTTGCTGCCCTGGGAGCTACCCCATTTAGGGCTTCGGTGTCTCCTTCCCTTCCTGCACGCGTCGCTTCGGGCCGACAGATCGCAAGTTGAAATCGCGATAAATGGGCGGCTAGATCGATCGTCGTTTGTTGCCTCTTGACCACCACCTCTCTCCCCTCCTGTTTTCTGTGTACATGGCGGATCTCTTACGCTGGCAGCCTCCCCTGCCCAGTTTGGCTGGCAAGGCGGGCAGTCGTAATCAACAAATATTCATCGACATTTTCGCCCCCGGACAAGCACCTGTGTGTACCCCATCTCCCTGCCTCATGTATGCGCACTGATTGTGCACACTGGCAGGCTTACTTGACGCCACTGGAGGAAGTCACGCATGACAACTATCGGATCCTCACCATCGAATCACGGTGCTGCACGTTCTGTACACGCACCTTCCGTGCGTTATGGTGTTACGTCACTATTCAGTAAGAAGTTCTCATAGTACTCTTTCAGCACATCCTACGGCTTTGAGGAAACATCTCAGCGAGGGCACTGTCCAATGCAAGAAAGCCCAAACGACCCAACGACATGGCGGGCCCCGCTTCACATTCTTGGGGTGGAAGTACAGTAGGCTACACGTCCCTCGTCTCCAGGCAACGTTCTTAGAGCTTCTGTGCAGGTCAGGGCTCGATTGACCCCGCTGTTCGCAAACCCCTCATGCACACCAAGTACGCGAAGCTCGAAGAATTCCAGAACCTCAATCACCCGCAGAAACAACTCTGGCTCACCAAGGTTTTTCCGGCTGTGCGGAGTCATTTATCATGTGCCGCTGTTTCCTGGAATGCTGATGACAGCCTCAGGAAATGCCTGCTCAATCCCCTGGTGCAAGCAGTCCCGAAGCGTCCAGATCTCAAGTTCGCAGTCCATCACAGGCTACTGCGCCCGCGGCCCAACCTTCTTCCGCTGCTACCGCTCAGATCCACGGCCCTCCAGATATGACACCTCTCGCAATCTCGACTGTACCAGCTGGCTCTGCGCAAAGTGCAATACCAGCCCCCATGCCTCCCAACGAGCAACCGCTCCTCGTTCGTGCCGAATCAGTTGTCTCTTCTGACTCCGACTCTGGTGACGAAACTCCAGCCACGCACTACGTACCTAGCATTCACTTGCCAAACTGGGAAGATGGCTTCGCTACCATACCGTTTCACCAACAGTGCGCCGTATTCTCTCGGTCTCAATTGACGCAGTTCTAATGCGCGGAAAGACATACCCTTCCACATGACATGCAAGGATATACGACTCCCCTCCGCCGGGATCGTAATTTCTTCAAGCATTTCCTCCTCGTTGAACTGGAGGCGATCCGAAATGCGAATAACGACTACTTCAATGCGCCGACGTCCGAAGCAGAGCAGGCAATGCGTCGCCGCTGGGATCGTCCTCTCCACATATCCAGCCCAGCGTCGCCTTACATCAACTCTGAATTTGTCGACCCGGGAGACCCAAACCGGTCCTTCTATGATTGGTATGCCATGCATGTGCTGAAAAGCGAGCGACGCCCCGACGGCACGACTCGTTCTACCACACAGAACTCGCCTTCTCTCTTGAGCTCCCCTTGGGCACGCCACGCCGACTCCGAGCCGCCGCCGCCTGAGATCTTGGCCATGTTCGGGACCGGCGGTCAGCTCGAACCGCAACTTCCCATTCTGCCTTCATACACCTCGGCTTACGGAAACCAGCCTCTGTTCCCTGCTCCATTGGCTGGACCAGCTCCGCCCTTCCCAGTCCACGACGAGCACGTCGTTGGGTCCGACTTCACCGGGGGCCCGGTGCCGAGTCAGAACGGATTCTATCACGACTGGGGTTTCTGATCAGACCCTGTTCCCTTCATCACATGTAGCTTATACTATCAACCCTGCTGTCTTGCTCTTCGATGCCTGTGAATGCTTGTTCTTTCTTTACTTACATCCACTCACGATTCCAACCCACTGACCCGATTCCGAGCTTCAAATCCCTTGTACCCTTCGTCTGATGAGAACTGACTGTGTGACGTTGTATGTTGTTGTGCAACTAGTATACCAATTACTCCTTGCGGCATTGATCCCGGTCTTTACTACTTGATTATTGATTCCTGACTTGTGTGCTCTTCACGGAACATCGCGGCAAACGGCGTGACGTCTACAAAGACAAAACATCCGACTCGTCCTGCGTTTTGCCCATAAGGAGCATTCTCAACTCCTCACATAGTCACTGCAGCCAAGAAGGTCAGCTGAGGGCAAGCTTCCTTCCAGGGTGGAGGACTGGAACCGGTGTCGTCCTCATGCATGGCACGCCCCTACCCAAAGGCGACGCTACCAAACTGAGACGGGTGACTGGCAAAAATAGCGCGATCACCATACCCAGCAATGCGGGCAACATCGGCGGTTTGGAACGGGCGGTTTTGTCGACCCGGCGGCCATCGTCGCCATCATGATACCGTGGTCATCTGCATCTGTAGATACGAGAAGAAGCAGGACGAAAGCAACATTTGTTAAGCGGAGACCGGATCAGGCAAAAGCAGAACCCGAAGCGACTGCCGCTGATGCGACGGCGTCCTCCGTTCCTTATTTCTGACGCTGGGAAGTGACGAACTCATGGAACCGTGCGATAGAAATCCGCTTGTATTCGTTCTGTTTGCGGTGCAACCACAAGCCCTGAAGAACACTTCTCTGCGGGCGCAAAAGATAACGGAGCATGTTTGCCCCGATAGACCGGTATTCTCCGAGTATTTTCAGCACAGTTTTGGAGAGTATCATTTGCTGTCTTACTCAGGTCAGGCAGGCGTAACAAGTGCATCACTCTCTCGTGACAAAACATGAACGGACTCGGCGGAACGAGGAGGGTGACCCGGAGAAATCGGCGCCACGTGGCGTCTTCGGCACCGCGTGTCGAAGTCGCGTCTAGGTTCGCCGCCACTGGAAGGCGGACATCGAATGCAGGCCAGATAGGCCAAGCCTTCGACTCGTCCTCCACCCCCTCGAGTTCAGCCCAAATATCCTTCGTACTAAAAGCGAACAATGTTCCAACAACCTCAGACACCGTATAACCAATATGGCGCCCAGGGCCAGCAGCAGCAGAGCTTCAACACTCCGCCCAGCTTCTACCAGTCGGGCGGTTCGGTGGCCAACCGACCATCCCAGCTATTCCAGTCACCCTCCCAGTCAACGGTCGCTCGCCCGCCAGACCAGCAAAAAGACGCTATGAACAATAGCACATCCCTGCAGACGACGTACATTCCTGGCTATCTAATCGCCTCTCAATCCGGAAGGGTACGTAGCTGGCAGCTCGTGTTTGGCGGGCGTGGTGCTGAAACTGCGGTTCCGAAGGGACCACCTGCCTCTGTATGGGCAAGTCCATCAGCCAAGGAGACGACGCCGACCAAGGAGGATGAAAATCCTTTTGCGAAGGAGGCTCCAATCTTCCGAGATTCCAGAGGTGCTTCGACCTCGTTCAAGGCTAGTACGCCGTACACTTCCCGAAGCAACTTCACGCTGGCCAAGGCGTGCGTGCACCATGTTTACATCCTGTTCGGCGTAATCTAACACCGTGTAGTACTCCTCGTCGTTCGCCAGGCGAACGCCAAACCCCTTACTCTCCCGAATACACGCGCAACTCTCCTCCGGAGGACGAAGACTCCGTGCCTCAAGTCTCCCTGACCGACATCGCTCCCATTCCACGCCGCACCAGGAGCGCGCCTGCACCAGACGACAGCAGCTTCTCGCTCGCACCGTCTGAGACCAGCACGGTCGGCGCCGTAAAACCTATCAAGCTCGTGATCTGGGGATACCCGGCTCATCTGACGACAAAGTGCATCAAGGAGTTCACCAGCTTCGGCAAGGACCAGGTGCTGACCCAGGAAGAGGGACCGGAGGGCAGCAACTACTTCATCGTTGGGTACAAGGATCCCGCACTTGCGGCGAGACTGAGGAGGAGGAACGGAGAGCTGATGGACGGACTGTACCGTATTGCCATTAATTATCAGGTGCGTGCGAACCGCCAGTCACAATGCGCATATATGCTGATATCGTTCGCTAGGATCCAAGGCTTGAGCAGACTGGCCCTGGCATCATCCCCACCTCCAGCTCCCCTGTGCCCGACAACGGCATGATCCCCGCCTTAAACACGACCCTGCAAGCGAACACCTCACTGGCCGCGGGGCACCACCTCCAGACGCGCGCATCCAACGTCTCTCTCGCCAACAAGTCCGCCCTGCTTCCCGACCCGCCAAAGAAGAGCACGACCGAGTGGCTCGCGAGCTTCTTCACTCCCCCACCGCCTGCGCAGAACATGTCGCAGATCCTGCCGCCTGGCTTGGCGGGAGGACCGGCTTCGCTGCCAGCTGCGTCAGGCGCGGTGGTGAGCGGCACGCAGGCAGCTGCGGCCCAAGCAGCCAGCTCGACGTGGGGCGTCACCGGCGCGCTCAACAAGGTGTCCGAGCTCGTGTTCGGCTGGTGATCTGTTCTGCTTCACGAATGTTTATCGCCTTCAATCTGTGTGCTCGGCGTTCGTCACATCTCCTGGCGGCCTGCTCCTGACGACCTGAGCTGTTTCTGTCCTGTATCGATCGATAATACGGTGCGTGATTTCGTCGTCTCTTCCCATTCGTCATCTTCTGCAATAGCCCGATACCCCTCGATCACAAATGTTTAATGCTGCAGGTTCGATGCAGATACACCGTTAACAAATTATACAATGTGCAATGAGAGCGGTGTGTGTTCTACTGCTCCTAAACAGAGTCACTGGCTAGAGCCGATGGTGGGCCGGAGAGTACTTGTTGGTTTCTTCTCATGTCCACATATGCTGGATACGCCAGAAAAGCAGTATCATGCCCTCTCGTTGGATCGAACGACGGAGTAGGACGGCATCGTCCCCACCCTCAGCAGCGCTCGAATCCTACTCAACAACTATTTTTTCTTCTCCCCCTCAGGCACCTCAACGCCGCCCCCCACCTCTGCCTCCCTAACCTCGCCAGCCTCCCAAGCCCTCCTCCACTCGTCAAGCTTCTGAACCAGCCTCTCCCCCTCCACCCGGTGCTTCATAACCCTCCTCCCCTCCAGGTGCAGCACGGGGATATCGTACTGGTACAGCCGTCTCCATTTCTCGTGCTCGGCCCCGGGGGCGTGGATGTCCACGAGCGTGAGGTGGAAGGGGGACTGGAGTTGTACTTTTGCTAGCTCTGCTTTGGCTGTCTGTGGATGCGGATGCGGATGAGGGCTGGAGGAAGTGGGAGGGGTGGCGAGGTGCTCACGTCGCAGAGAGAGCAGAAGGGCCCGGTGTAGAGGGTGAGCCTCGGGAGGCGCGCCGCTCTGCACATGTGCTGGCGTGGCCGGCCCAAGCCGTTCAAACAAGAGCTCCGCGTTGCCTTGCTTGTAGTTACTCTCGCAAATACTGGTGGTATAGTAATATGAAAGTTACTCCAATGCTGCGTGGGACCGCGTCTGTGCCAAGTGGGCCAGGGACGGGTGGCCTGCGACGGGAGAGGGTTACCCCGCCCTCCGCCGCTGCCGGCTATTCACCTAACCGGTACAGCGGTGCACTGCGAAACCCCGCAGTGCCGCCTCCTCATAATCACGGCTCGCCGAGCGGGTCGTCAGATCGTGCCCCGTCCCCGCTTTGCTCTCTCACACTCTTGTCCCACCGTACATCACTCCTGTGTTGAACGACCATCTCTCCTTGTTAGTCACCATGTCACTGTCTACGCCCATCACAGAGCTCTTCAAGATCAGGCATCCCATCCTGCTCGCTGGTGCGTCAACTCACCCCCACCCTCACTCCGCACTCCTCACACTAACGTCTGGAAACAGGGATGAACGTCGCCGCGGGCCCCGAGCTTGCCGCGGCGGTCACGAACGCGGGCGGCATGGGCGTCATCGGTGGCGTCGGGTACACGCCCAAGGTGCTCACTCAGCAGATCAGCATCCTCAAGGAGAACCTGAAGGACAAGAACGCGCCGTTCGGCGTGGACCTGCTCATCCCGCAGGTGGGGGGCAACGCGCGGAAGACGAATGTGAGCTTGCTTCTGCGTTTCGGATGATTACCAAGACTGCGGCTGAGGGATCGGGCGGCGCAGTACGACTACACCAAGGGCCAGCTGCCGGCCTTGGTCGACGTCATTATCAAGGAGAAGGCGGCCCTGTTCGTGTGCGCGATCGGCGTCCCACCGAAGGAGGTGGTCGACAAGCTGCACAAGGCCGGGATCCCCGTCATGAACATGGTCGGGCACCCGAAGGTGCGCCTTCCCCCGCCAGCGCACCACTGAGCACACAGAAGCTGACTGAGACTGCAGCACGTGTCCCGCGCACTGGCCGCCGGAGTCGACCTCATCTGCGCCCAAGGAGGCGAGGGCGGCGGGCACACGGGCGACATCCCCTTTTCCCTGCTGATCCCTGCGTGCGTCGATGCATGCAAGGGCGCCAAGTCGCCCCTCACCGGCCAGCCCATCCACGTCGTCGCCGCGGGGGGCATCTACGACGGGCGCGGGCTGGCGGCCGCGCTCATGTTCGGCGCGCAGGCCGTGTGGGTCGGCACGCGCTTCGTCGCCGCGACCGAGGCGGGCGCACCGAGGGCGCATAAGGAGGCGGTCACTACCGCCGGGTACGACGACACGATTCGCACGATCATCTTTTCTGGCCGCCCGCTGAGGGTGCGGAAGACCAAGTACGCCGAGGACTGGGAGACGAACCGGAAAGAGGAGATCGTCCAGCTTACGAGCAAGGGCATCATCCCCGTCGAGGACGACCTGGAGAAGCACCCTGAGAAAAGCCTCGAGGCGAGGCCGTGGCTCATGGGTCAGGTCGCGGGCGCGATCGATAAGGTGCTCCCTGCGCAGGAGATCGTGGATGACATGGTCAAGGTAGCCGTGGAGCGGCTGACGGCGGGCAGCCAGCTGGTCAAGAGCAAGGCGAAGCTGTAGGATGCTGAGGTTGTACATACTTACTCTCTGCACCGTCTCTTGTTATTCCTGGATGCAAAATACTTATCGCTGCGGATATGCTTGTTGGTGCAAGCGATACTGAATTGGATCGGGAGATACTAGGAATACATGACTACAGGATATGCACCTTCTTCAGCTCGCTGAACTCGCACTGCGCCCCGGTCTTGGGGTCGGTCACGAAGCCCATGCCGGCCGACGTCGCCTGCTGCTCCAGGGCCTGCCAACCGAGTCAGCACCTTTCTTCCACGTAATTCTGCCTCACATACCTCATAAGAATACACCGACCCGTTCGGGAACGCCATGGGCGGGTTATCCCCATTCGTGATCTTGCCGCTGATCCTGCAGATGACAGTAGAGATACTATGATGGGAGAAGGGCACCTCGGTCGCGAGTCTCCCGAGGCCCTCGGCGTCGCACACCGGGCAGTCGGCGTTGCGCGCGCTGGGGTCGTAGCACGCCGGGTGCTTGAGCCCCGCCAGCCCGGCGTACAGCGCGATATGCAGCATCGGCTCGGGGGAGAGGGAAGAGAGGGTGTACGCGGTCTGCCTGAATGTGCGGGCAAGGGTGCGCCAGCGCGAGAGGTCGTACAGCCGCTTGTGTGGGCCGCTGACCCCCCGCGCCCCGGAGGCGAGGATGCCCATGGCCATCTCGAGCTCGCCGCGGTGCTCCGCGTCCCAGGCCACGAGGTGCTTCTTCATGTACATGATCGCGTCGAGCTTCTGGCCCGACCGGATCATCTCGATGAACTCTTGCAGGCGTAGGTCGAACTCGAGGTTCGAGCGAAGCTTCTTGAGCGCGAGCCGGTTCTCGGCGCACCAGTGCAGGGCCGGGCCGCACGAGCGCGAGAGGAGCGAGCGCTCGATCGTGCTAATCTCGGAGAAGAGGTCGATGTCAACCAGGTCCTGCGTGCAGTATCAGCACTGGTGCGATGGCAGGGTAGGGTAGGTGAGAAGCGCACCTCGATCCCCCGCTCCTTCGCGACCTGCTTAGCCGTCTCCGTTCTCCCGTTCCTCAGTGCCCAGTCGACGATCCACCTGTCCAGCCTCGTCCGCGAGTACTCACGATACACCGGGTCCTCGACGCCCGCAACACGGTCAACCACAGCGACATGCTCGATCCTCTGCCTGACCTTCGCGTGCGCCGGTGCCAGCGATCGCTCATTCAGCTCCTCGACTTTCCGCTTGAGGCTCTGCACGCGCGTCGTGAGCAGGTCGAGCGCGGAGGCGGTCTCCTCGGGGGAGAGCCCGGCCTTGCTCTTGCTGAACAGGTCCTTGGCGCTGTTCGACAGCATCGCGAGGTCGCGGTCGACTGTGCGGGTCGCATTCCGAAAGCTCTTGCGAGAAGCTTCAAGCGGGACCTGCGCCACACCAGGTCAGTACTAGTACAGAGCAGCCTGGTTAGTGAAGTGTACCTTGATGAAAGGCTGCTCGAACAGCAGAGGCCCCTCCTGATGCGGCTTGAGCACACTCATTGGTAACGTTGCAGTTCAGGGTAGGGGCACACGACGTCCCGCGGGAGTCATGTACGATATGGCCGATAGATCCCGCTTTGCGGGGTAAGCGGGTAGTGTGGTGGCCGGTACTTCTAGCCCGCAATCCCAGTAGTTTATCGTTGCACTAGCGCTACGAGCACATTGACCTAGTATATCATTTGATATAAGTGAATACTGTACGGTGGTAACACCCATGTAAGAGTGCCAGACTACTGCCTGCGGGGATGGCATAGATCGCCGCCTGCCCGATCGGCTCCGGCCGGCGATGACGCGCCTCCGGGAGCATTTGGCCAACATCCGCCACCTCATCGATCCAGTCACGCCCAAACGCCCACCCCTCACCTTCTCCAACCTCTCTCCCCATCACCACTCCCCACGAAAGCGCTCGCGCAACCCCATATCACCCACATCAATCACAGAAAGCATGCCTGCAGCTAGGAGAGACTCAGCAGGGCGCGCGGGCTCGGCGCCGTACGTGCAGCAGAAGCTCTCATTTAGCCACTCCAAGCCCGGCGCGTCCGCTCCCTTGGGCAAGACGACGAAGAAGTCGACCTCTGTTCCTGGGTCGCGCAAGCAGACCGATACGCCTCCCCCTCCGCCTGTGCAGGAGGAGCTGTTGGACGAGTCGAGCGACGAGGAGGAGGAACAGGAGGCCCGCACACCCACCCTGCCGCCCAAGTCCGTTGAGAACGTGAAGCGCGCGAAGCTCGATGTGCAGGATAAGGCTGGCAAGTTCGGGCCGTATTGGACCGAGGCGCAGGAGCGGATGGGGCACCAGGACCCGGGTGAGCTCCTCTATTATCCAGTTGGGGAGCAGCAACGTTGATGCTGATGCGCGAATAGTACATGGCAAGGACGAGTCGAAGGTGTACCGTATGCTGCGCGTGTTCGACCTCTCTTATGAGTACGGTCCGTGCATCGGGATGAGCCGCCTGGAGCGGTGGGAGCGCGCGGAGGCGATGGGGCTCGAGCCTCCTCCCGAGGTCAGTATTCTTATCCATTATTCTTGACAACACTGAGCTGACGGATCCGGCACGCTCCTGTAGGTCCGCGAGATCCTCATGACCGAGGAAGGGACGAAGGATGCGCGGCTTGCGCAATGCATCTACTTCGAGACGGACGCGTGAGGCGCTTCCCCGCAGTGCCGTATCCGAGTTTCCCGATTGCGTCCTCTCTGCTGTTCCAGTCCTGGCAGTGTTATTTCCCACGACCTTACTACGTTCCAGGGCCCATGTTGTCCCAAACCGTCATCTGCTGTTACGACCCGCACGTCTGCACGTTATATTTAGCTACATATCACAATCTACTGCCACTATTACACCCAGCTCAGCCATCCGCGGGCGCTCCCCCTCCCAGGCTTCGCGAAACCGCGGGTGTGAACACGAATTCCCACTGGCGCCAAAGTTGCAAACGGCAAACGCTTGGTATTTAGGTTGAACGATGACCCGCCCCTCGCGCCCGCTCGGCGTCGCGTCAGGAGCAGTCCGGTGACTGCCCATCCGCCACAGCCCGTCGCCGCTGCAATGTATCGAGCTCGGACCATGGCCATCGGGCGAGGTCCCTGTCGAGGCAATATAAAGGCTGAATTACATCGATGAACACCGCAACTCGGGCAGAGCGGCGACATCAAAGCTCCTAATACACACCCGACACAGTCGGACACTCCCCCCCGCCCGCCTACCGCCCCAGTGCCCCGACTTGCTCCACCCACCTCCACCCTCCCTCCCAATGGCGCCCTCATCGAACGTCGACGTGCTCATAATTGGCGCCGGCCCCGCCGGGGTGATGGCGGGCAACGCGCTCGCCTCGGCGGGCGTGAACGTGCGCATCGTCGACAAGCGGCCGGCGAAGGTGATGGCCGGGCAGGCGGACGGCATCCAGCCGCGGACGATCGAGGTCTTCCAGAGCTACGGGCTGGCGCGGCGGTTGATTGAGAGGGGGAACCAGATGCATTCTCTGGTGCGCCGTGTTGCCTTCCTGTGGATTCTGATCGCTCGGCTGACGGGGGTGAAGGCGTTCTACAACCCCAGGAAGGACG
Organism: Calocera cornea HHB12733; assembly: GCA_001632435.1. Lineage (NCBI taxonomy): Eukaryota > Fungi > Basidiomycota > Dacrymycetes > Dacrymycetales > Dacrymycetaceae > Calocera > Calocera cornea. The sequence goes on from KV424068.1 coordinate 27,690, forward strand.
GGAAGGGCGTTGAGCGCACGAGCAGGGTGCCGGACGTTACTGCTCCTTCTGCGAGGTACAGGTTCGAGGTGACGCTGCACCAGGGCGAGATCGAGGCGATCTTCTTGGACTCGATGCGCGAGCATGGGCTCGAGGTCGAGAGGCCCATCGTCCCCGAGAGCATCGAGATTTCGGAGGATGTGGAGGAATTGGCGAGCAAGGACAGTTATCCGGTCAAGGTGAGTTTTCCGTATGGTGCGAGGTGCTGCTCGAGCTGACGCTGGAGTAGGTTGTGCTGAGGCACCTGGCAGACGCGACCCTGGAGACGGCGCCGAACGGCGTGCACACGAACGACATCGACCCCGCCATCGAGTCCTCCTCCAGCTCCCTCGAGACGGTGCACGCCAAGTACGTCCTCGGGGCGGACGGCGCGCACAGCTTCGTGCGCGGCTCGCTCGGCATCGAGCTCGAGGGGGAGCACACGGACCACGTGTGGGGCGTGGTCGACTGCGTGCCTGTCACGGATTTCCCCGATATCAGGAATCGGACGGCGATACACTCGGACTTTGGCAGCTGTATGATCATCCCCAGGGAGGGGGATAAGGTCAGGCTGTATGTGCAGATTGCGGAGGAGTTGCAGGTGGACGAGCACGGGAGGAAGGACAGGAGCGCCGTTACCCCGGAGAAGGTCATGGAGGTGAGCTTGCTGGCTCGAGGGACGAGCGCGGTCCTGACGACGGTGACAGATGGCGAAACGGTCGATGCAGCCATTCAATCTCGAGTTCCCGGACAAGCCAGAATGGTGGACATGCTACGTCAGTGCGTACCGTTTGTGTTTTAATTGCGATCTAGGTACTCAACCTGGACACAGTTGGGCAGCGAGTAGCCAAGAACTTCTCTGTCAAAGAGCGCGTGTTTATCGCTGGCGACGCATGTAAGGCGGTCCCTCCCTCCCCTGTCGCATTCCTAACTCCATCTCTCAGGCCACACCCACTCGCCCAAAGCCGGGCAAGGGATGAACGCGTCGATGAACGACTCGCACAACCTGGCCTGGAAGCTTGCGCACGTCCTGCGCGGCTGGGCCTCGCCCGAGCTGCTCAAGACGTACGAGCTTGAGCGGCGCAAGTACGCCAGAGACCTCATTGACTTTGACAAGAAGCTCGCGGACCTGTTCTCGGGGAAGGCAGTCACAACGGAGAATGCGACGGGTGTGTCACACAAGGAATTCCAAGGGTACGCTGCGCGAGCCCAATGAGACGATCTTGTATTGATGTCATATTTTCAGGTTGCTTCAGTCCATGGGTGGCTTTACTAGGTGCGTCGAGCATGTCTCTAACAGGCGATATTGACTCACAAGGAGACAGCGGAATCGGCATACAATACGCACCAAGCTTGATCACGGACCCCACCGCCCAGTCCTTGGCACCTGGACTCGTCATAGGCCAACGCTTCCTCCCTCAAGTGATCATCCGCGTAGCCGACACGAGGCCGTACGAGATCCAAGACCTTCTGGTCAGTGATACGAAGTGGAAGGTTGTCTTCTTCGTTGGTGATCCTAAGGAGGAGAAGCAACAAGCTGTCATCAACGCCGTTGGGGAGCACTTGCTGTGCAGCAAGTCCTTTGCAAGACGGTTCACCCCGAAAGGCGCAGCGCAGGACGCGGTGTTCACGCTCCTCACTGTGTCGAGCACGTCGAAGGATGACGCAGACTATACGGATATCCACCCGGGGCTGCGCACGCACTGGTCGAAGTACGAGCTCTCATTCGCCATGCCCTTCACTTTACTAACGTTGGGACAGAGCCTTCACGGACGACCTTGCCATCGATGGACGTGCCGGTGGTACGGCGTACACGACATATGGGATCAACCCGTCATCTGGTGCAGTAGTGTGCTGTCGGCCGGACGGGTACGTGTCGTTTGTATGCAGTCTGCAGGACGTCACCAGCGGCAGGCTGGAGGAGTACTTTGGTTGCTTCATGGTCGGAGCAAGCGCATGATAAGCACATGTATCTATTATCACGTGTCAAATAACATGTTCCGGCCTCAAACGTGCGAGGTAATGAAGCGTAATTGGGGTGAGACTTGATGTTGAGAACGTATTAAACATCATGATTGCCTGGTGGGAAAGTGAGGCGACCACCGAAGTTGAAGTCTATCGCCCCCCCACCCCTGTGTCGTGCTCACTTGAGGTGCATAGCAGTCTTACAGTAGAATGGCCTTCATCCAGCGGTCCACACGCACTCTTGTCCTGACTTCTCGCGGGGATGCTCAGAGTCTTGGACACGTGGTTCGACCACCTTCCATATTCCATCGTAAATGAGGGGCAGAGTGCTGAAAAGTGACGTATCATTAGCGGTCCCCGGCGCCATCTTCACGAGGGGTATCCTGAACCATCTCGGCCGTACAACGGCATCTCTATTGGTACGATCCACTGTATCTCCACTTGGGTTCTGGGTTCGCACGCTCCCGGGTCCGCGGGACTTTTGACAGTTCACGAGCCCGACGCTCAGCGCATTGCAGTTGCGAGATGCTGACTGATGCGCATGGCTCGGGGTTGTTGAGAGTCGACCGACTAGTATGACCGGCGAAGAGCGGTTAGCAGCGCTACAACCTGTTCTGTTACTAGCAAAGCGCTGCTTTAAGCTGTTCGCTACGCTCTTGCCGAGGCTTTTCGGATGCGCGGGCAGACGGGAGGCTCGCTACACAGCCGTCGCGAGGTTATGCCGCGCATAGGGGTCGTTCCATGTTATGTTCATGTCTGTTTCATTGATTAATAACCGCGTGGCGAGCGCGCGGTGCGCCTGACACTGCCACGCGATTCTCGCATCGAGGACAGCCGTCGGCAAAGCGCGCGTCTTTGCTCAGCATTCCATTAATGCTGTCCCTTAGCACCACCAAAGCCTACAATCGGTCCCGACCGGAAACAACACAATGACTCTCCGGGCTCGGTAATCCCGTCGAACATTCTACCCTGCATTACCCCCTTTCATCCCTCGGCACGGCAGATCCAAGGACCGCCGAAGCCTCCCCTTACCCCTTGCTTCTGGCCGCGACCGTCCCGTCATACCTAGCCGGTGACAAACCTTCAACATGCCTGTGCATCACAGCGTACCCTCGCGTACCTGCTGTGTGTGTTCTCTCGTGTCATGACTGTCCAGGTCAGTGCCCACCTTCACCATGTTCCGTTCCCTGTGATGGTGACTCCGTGGCTTAGATAACGACGCACGCTGATCGCAGTGCCATAGCGCGTCCGAGCGCTCGGCACCGGGCCAGCCCAAAGTTTGTGTGCCAGTGCTTCTCCAACCTGGTCGCGTCAGATGGAGGCCGTGGCCGTCTGCGATGCTCCGATGGCGGCGACCGCGGTCGATGCACTATGTACCGCGCGAACCTGGTCGTGTCCGCGGCACGGCTGCCCCTGTGCGCTCGCTGCCACCCATGACCGTCGCGGCCCACCGTGGCAACGGGAGCCGGTCTATAAATGCCCCTGGGGAAGTCTGGGTCGAAGGAAGGCATCTGTCGTCTCTTCTTCGGAGCAAAGGTGCTCACCATGCTCGGCTCTGTCGTGTCTCTTGCTTTCCTGGCCCTGGGTGCCTATGCCGTGCCCCTTCCCCGCCAGAGCATATCCCAACTCTCTCCGTCGGTAATCGACTCCTACAGCCCCTATACCCAGTTCGCCCGGGCGGCATACTGTCCCATCACGGAGACGGCCGACTGGAGCTGCGGTGAGGCATGCGCGGCAAATACGGGGTTCATACCGTACGTGGTCGGAGGGGATGATGAAGAGACGCCCTGGTTCTTTGTGGGATACTGGCCGGCCGAGAACGCTGCTGTCGTTGCGCACGAAGGGACCAACCCGCGTCACTTCCTCAGTGAGTCGCTTCCTCATATGTTCAGCCTACATGAGCTGAAGTTTGGCTAGGTGTGCTTGTTGATGCTGACTGTAAGGGAAATCTCTCGACTCAGAGCTGCTCCGCTGACGTTCGGCGACAGTGTTCTTGGGGAACTTTGATACGACCTTGTTTCCGGGGTTCAGCAGCTCTATTGAAGCACATAGCGGCTTCCTCGCCGCCCACTCCCGGACCGCTGTGACGGTTCTTTCCGCAGTACAGCAGGTGATCAGCCAACACGGCGTCACCAATGTCATAACTATCGGTCATTCCCTGGGTCGGTCGCTCGTTTGTTTTCTCCATAGTGGCTGCTCTAACAATTTCATTGTAGGCGGTGCCATGGCCCTGCTCGATGCAATCTACCTCCCGCTGCACCTGCCCTCATCCATCTCGGTCCGTTCAGTCACCTACGGCCTCCCACGCGTAGGCAATCCCGCCTTCGTGTCGTACGTCGACGCGCACGTCAATCTCGTTCACATCACCAACATGCTCGACCCATTCCCGATCTTACTCGGCGAGTTCCTGGGCTATGCCCATCCTCAAGGGGAGGTGCATATTCTCAGTGGTACGGACTGGGTGGCTTGCGCTGGGGACGACAATCCCAGCGTAGACTGCTCCACTGGAGGTAAGAGTTCCGTCGTAAACGAGCGGCAGCGTCCTGAAGAGTGACGTATCATTAGCGGTCCCCACCATCTTCACGAGCAACATCCACGATCATTCCGGGCCGTACAACGGCATTTTTATTGGCCATCCCTACTGTACCTAAGTCCTCCTTTCACTGCCTTTTCTTTCCCTGGGCATCTTTGGACTTCATTCGGACATTTCATGTGTACAAATACTTATAAATGACATGAAGGGAGGTTTGAATAGCGTTAAGAAGTAGCCGTAATCTAGAGCAATGTCATTCCACATCACATCACACAGGTTATATTCAGTATTAAGGAAGGAGACATGATTGAAGTCGTGGCGATATGTTGAAAGCGTCAGGTGAATCTCATTACACTCGGATAGGGCCTATAAGCTTGGTGCGTCGGGTGGCACACCGCTCCAACTGCCGGTATCGAGCACGATGCGTCGGCCCTGCATCGGTCTCCACTGGTAAACGTAAGGAAAGTCTTCCAAGGCATGGACTGGCTCTCCCAGCTGTGCTAGGATGTCATAGATCCAGCTGTCCTCATGAGAATCGCGTCCGGACTTGTCGGTCGGAAGTATCAGCGTTTTGGGGCCTCGGTCATTGGGCCACCCTTCCTTCTTCCAAGCGTATACTGAAGGAAACATGTCCCGGATTTGCAGCACCTACTGAGGTCAGAACCTTTGCTGAAGTTGTTGCGTAGGCAACGTACCTGCATGTGGTTCTGTAGGGCTTCCATCGTATTCTGGCAGCATGGAAAACAGATCATCAAGACCTTCAGATCGGGAAGACTATGGCGTGTCGTGCTGATCAACTTTGATTTATGAAGGTTTAGTACCTCGCACCGTGTGGAAGCACCAGCGAATTGCGTACCTTGAACAAAAGGTCCGGGCTTTCCCGACGTACAGTGGTATTCAGCATGCCGAGCAAAGCGTCCTCAATGCCCATAATCACGGGACGAGTATATAATTGGTCGATCAAACCTTCCATTTCCATTGATATCCTGGTACCCGTTGCCCCTTGCCACTGACCGACTGCAGTGTGGATACTTTCCAGGTGCTGGCCCACGTAGGGGAGCAAGGCCTCAATGAATCCCATTGGACCAGAAAGATGCTGCAGAGCAGGAAGGAGCCCATCGTGCAACTCCCATTCCACCTCTAACGTCAAGAGAGGTACCAGCAAGACACGCAAGCTGGTCCATTGAGTGAAGAGGGTTGATATAGCCCGCATGGTCGCCAGGTCCGCTACCACAAGAGGTGTTCGCCATCTCAAGTGGGTGATAGAGATGGGAAGCAAGGCGAAGGTCTCTGCCAAGTTTTGCAAGAGCTCAATCATGCACCTCGTTGCAGACAGGTCCACCAGAAGGTGTGGCAGTGCAAAGTCCAGGATCCGCAGACAAGGACCGGCCAGTGACTTGAAGAGGGCACAAGCTTCATCTGCGGCCCACTTCTGTGCATCTTGGCTGCTGTTTGTACCGGAGCTGAACCCAAGTCCCATTATCTCGAGATGATGGATTCTGACACTGGGTGAGGTTTTCATTTGAGAGAGATGGGCTTCCGGGCCGATGTTGCAAAGAGTGAGTTGAAGAATTGAAAGGTTAGCTATTCCAGTGATCGTGGTTAGGACCTCTTGGGTGATCCATGTTTGGAAGAGCTCTAAATGGTGCAGAGCTGCAAGGCCGACCGAGAGTGCCGCAGACGTCTCGGCGCCGAGCTGCGGATCTTTGAAGCGATGGATGGTAATACGCCTCAGAACTTTCGCTTCTTCTGCGGTGCGCAGCACAAAGTCGTGAGCAGGCAGAGATAATCCGCCCTTAGACTGCATCAGCGTGCCCTCACTGTCCCAGTAGAACTTTGTGCCAAGGTACAGGTATCGGCGGCCAATATCGTAGAAGCCACGGCAGGTGAGGAGGATGTTGGTGAAAGGTAGGCCGCTCTCATGCCACACCTCGAACATGTGAACCCACACATCCAAGGGCAGCTGTTTAAGCCAGAAGATGCGACATTGAGAGGGGTGACGATGAAATGGGCGACGTTGAGAGGGCATTCTTCCTGCAGTTGCCAAGTGTTGAGAGCAGGAAGGACAAGGGTCAAATTGAGAGAGTCGGGCATGAAATGGGGGCCTTTATATGTACCTACCTACCTTAGGAAATACTGCATGGGAGGGCTTACGCGTCGCTGTTAGCAGAAAGATTCGCCCTTCTAAAGCCGCATATTCAAAGGCCGGAGAGCCGAAACCATACTAGTAGGAACCCTCAGTGGGCATGCCTTGACGAATTGATGACTCCGATCAGTGCCTCATGGCCTGCAATGCGGCGACAGGAGGTAGAGTCATGTGTGAGACGTGACTCGCTCAGAAGACAGCCGCGGAGATATGATGGTTCATGCAATCTTGGACCATCGCTATGTAATCTGATTGGGAGACGATTTTGTCAAGAGGTCCACGTACAGTACTCGGTGCACGTTTATCAAGGTGCCGCATGGGCATGGATGCGGATAGCCAGTGAAAAGTCCAGTAAGTTGCCTGCTTCCTTCGAAACAATCCACGTCAGGGTAAGCCCTGCCTGGAACATTGTCCGCAATTCCATGCTTCTCAATTCATAGTAAGTGACTAAGTAATTCATAGTAAATGAGCAGAAGAAGAACACATGGAAAAGCGAGGGAACAGCCGGAGCACCCCACTGCAGAAGCCCACCGCCAGTAACATTTGATTCCGTAACTAGATCCAATGTCCCATGTGAACCGGGGGATAGTGAGCAGTGTGCCAGAGCTCTTCCCTTTGGAGCTGTCGAATCATTCAAAGCGGGCGTTGACAGCGAAGGGCTATTGGAGCACTCTTCGTTGTGGCTCCAACGAGCGGTAGAGTTCGGGCCGATATTGAACCGAACCTGCTTCTCGCGGACGTGTGTGATGTCATCGACCGATCCGGCACGCCAGATCTCCGGTTCGCATTTTCTTAGTGGGAATAAGATAGTCGTCATTGGGAGAAACGAGACGCCGAGAAGGCATGAGCAGGAAGACAAGACAACGTTAATATCAGTAAAACAACTATGGGAAACGGCGAAGGATGAAGGCACAGGGAGAAGAGAACCCGCGTCAAGGGGCTCTCTGGATGTATCGCATGAAGAGGGTGACATACGCAGGTGCAACATGAGATGGTCCAGCGCATATATGCGGACAGGAAAAGGGCGCGAAAGCGCCGGAGACTAGAACGAGAACGTATGCTTTGTGCGGAAAGGATACAAACAGCAGAACGAAGGAAAACAGAGACAACAGGGGGAAACGTTGAGGGGATTGCGGTGGTGGTTGGGTGGTGATTGAGGGCATTATTGGTGCGGATTCGGGTTGCGTTGCGGGGAAGATTGCGGGGGACGATGGGGTTACGTGCAATGTACAGTAAACAGAACGACCGGGTTGAGGAGGAAAGAATACAGCGGATGGGAGGGTCCCTGTATGCGCTTCACTTTGCGAACATTGAAGATATGAGTAGTGTAGGTCGGCGCGTCGAGATATGAACGCATCGGCGGAGGAATGTATTCGCATCCATCCACTAAGCTGTGGAGGGAGAGGCAGATACATTAGTGCGATCCGAGGCGAGCACGAGCACGAGCACTGACCGGTCACGCAGTGCGCTCGGCTCACCGCCGCTCGGCCGAAGCAGCGATCGCGGCCTCCGGGCTGCCCCAGAGTGCGCCAAAGCCCCTGCTCACCGCGCCTGCCGCGCGGCTGAGCAGGCCGTCCTCGCCCGCGAGCATGCGTACGTTGCTCCCGCTCGTGCTGCGGTGCAGCCCCCCGCCGCTCATGGGGATGCTCATCGGCGGGGAGGGGTTCGGGTCTGCTGGGCTGGGAAAGCCATGCGAGCTGGTCTGGCTTGTGGGCGAGCCGGAGCCGCGCCCGGCCAGGGAAAATGACATGGTGGGAGAGGTATCGATCGTCACGCCCGGTCCTCGTGCACGTAGACTTGTGGGTGTCGGCCCGACGGGTGTATTCGGTAGTGAGGATGTCGACGCTGACTGACGGCCACGCGTAACGCGCGGGGAGAGCGAACTGTTGTTCGAGCTGCTCGAGGAGCTCGATCCGGAGGGTATGGCGAGGGAGACGGTCGCGGCGGCTGCGCGCTGGTCCCTTTCCTCGGGCGGGCTGCGCGTGCTACTCCTGCCGCGCGGGACGTCGCCCGCAACAGGCTGGGGCGAGCTCGTCCCTGTCCTGCCGAGCCGGCGCTCCTGCCCGACGGGGCGGTCCTTGAGGATGCTCTTTGAGCTTGGGCCGGCGCGAGGTGACACCGGGCTTTGTACGGATGAACCAGAGCCGCTCCTCCCGCGCCCGGAGACGGCACCGTTCGAGTGCCTCCGTGCGCCCACAGGGCTGGATACGACCACATTGCCTGGGGACTGGACCTGCTGACGCCCACGGCTACCCCTCGTGTCCGAAACGTATTCTTGGCCGACGCCATAGTCCGCTTGTGGCTGATAATGGTGCCCATGCGAGCGCTGCGGCTGCACGGAGAAGTAATCGATATGCATCGCGTCGTTGTCGTCCTCGAGCTCGTCCTCCTCCATGATTCCGCCGTTAGAGCTCTCGCCCGCGCGGCCGCGCCAGGTTGTGCGCCCGCCGCGCAACTGCACCTCGCGCTCCTTCTCCGTCCGCTGCAAGGGCAGGTCATCGTATCCCTGGCTGATGTAGCCTGGGCTCAGCGGGCCAGTCTGCGCAGGAGCGATCCCGTCGATTGCAATGCCTGGCGGGAGGACGCATACAAGCGCGGGGCTCGGCGAGGGGAAGTTGCCCGTCGACTTAAGCACCGTCGGTGCAATCTTGCGGATCGTCAGCGGCTGGCTCGTCGCGCTCGACGTCGAGTCGTTGCGTATTGGTGCTGGCCGTGCGCCTGGGCCGAGCGGGGTGATAGCTGACGGTGAGGAACTCGCCGAGGAGGAAGAAGAGGCCACCGGCGGCTCGCCCCTGCGCTTCGTTTTGAACGTGAGATAGTCGTCGTCCTCATGGTCCCGATCGTATCCCATATCCCGCTCGTGGTTCTGCGTCTGCGCCCAGGCGTAGTCATACTCGTCCTCGTCCATCATGTCCACGTCGACGGGGCGCATCCCGCCCACGTGGTCGATGAACATCCCCCTGCCCTTGGGCGAGCCCTGCTCGGGCGGGTATGCCACGCACTGCTCGACAAACGTGTTGAAGCTGATGTGCTTCTTGCCGTCGTCCGGTCGGCGGTCGCTCGCGGTGAGCGAGGTGTTCGAGCCGGAGCCCGACCCGGGCGAGGAGTCGGCCCCAGCGAGCTCGCCAAAGTGCATGGCGGAGCCGGGCGAGCCCCTACGCCCGCCGAGCTGCCTGCGCGTCGTCGTGGCCGAGTCACTCTTTGTGTGCGTGAGCCGAGGTCTGTTGGCACGGGTATATGCCGCCCCTGTATTTACCTGGTGGCCGGCGCCCACCCCGGCGTCGGAAAGCTGCTCATCGCTGTCCACTGCGGCGGTGTCGCGCCCGCTGTCGCCGTCCGAGTCGCGCAGGTACGCGTTGGAGAATGAGCGCAGCATCTCGGTGACCGTGCGCTGCTTGAGGATGGGTTTGGTAGGTTTTGTGACGCGCGAGGGCATCTCGCTTGCGTGCCGCTCGGGCAGCGGCCGCTTGCCCGTGCGCTGCTGCTCCAGGTCCAGCTTGTCGCTCAGCGTCGCCTGCTTGGGCGTGGGGACCGGGTCTGCGGCTTCGTGGAGCGGGCCGTACAACCAGGTCACGTCGCTGTCCTTGAGCCAGTTGAGGGTCTCTGGCGATATGGTCTTGAGGTGGTTGCGCTGCTTCCACCACGTCCTCCACGAGGCGTTCTCGAGCCTAGTCCCGTTCAGGATCTCGTTCTTGTGCCTGGTCATGCTGCGCCATGACGCCCACACGTCCTCTTCCTCCCACTCGTGTGAGAGGTAGTCGACGCATATACGGGGTACACGGGTGTTGACGTCTGTGTCGTCCGGAGCTGGGAGGCGCTCGAGCATCCTTGTCGCGGCGGAGAGGGTGACGGACGAGCCTGGGATGTATTGGGCCATGGTGGCCGGGATGGATGGGAGGGTGCTATGGTGCTATTGCGGCGGTGGTGGGTGGGCGGTGACAAAGCGGGACGGTGGGTGGGTGGGTGAGTGTGGGGTTATTAATCTGCGCGGGTGTGGGAAGCGCGGGGAGGCGGGGGAGAGGGAAGAGGGAAGGCGAGGGGGGATGACGACGCGCTGGTGGGGGGGAGGAGTGTGGTGGTGTCGTGGATGGAGTGAGGTGAGAGGGAGGGGAGGGGGTTGTGAGGGAGGGGAGGGCTGCTGGGAGAGGGAAGAAGCGAAAGTGGTGCCGGCCGAAAGTGCGGGCTGCTAGTCTGCCCCAGCCAATGGCCAATCCGGGTCAAGGGCGGGAGCCGCGAGGGCGGGGGCGAGCAGCACCGATGCGATGCTGTGAGTGGGTCTGCCTCCCTCTGAGCGTGCCCTAAGCTCGAGCAGGCCGGTCTACAACACAGGATGAATGGGATTTGCGCCCACCATCCAGGACGGTCATCCGATCCCCCCCGCGCCATTTTGGCCCCGCCTGCTGCTTTTGCACCCGGATGCGCCCGGCCCGAACCCCTCCCTTGCACGCCATTACGGAAACGAGGAACGGACAGGTCCCTTTCACCAATCACACGCGCCTTATAGGGTGGGTCTCGTCACCAGACCACGCATGGGTCTCTTACCTAATTGCCAAATCATTTTCGACTCTCAGTTGCGACGCCAGCCATTTTCAATCTCAGCACTGTTCCCGTTCACCGGCTATTTCAGCCCCTCCTCCTCCCGGTTAATCGCCCATAGATCTCAGCTTCCATATGTTATCACTATTCGTCTCATTGGATGCCTGCGTTATCCTAAGATATCTATTATCTTACGATATCCATTATCTTACGATATCTATGATCTTACGATATTCGCTATCCCGACCGACTGTGAGAATCGTGCAACAGCATACATTGTCAACATAGCACTCAGTAGCGACATGGATGGAGTATCCGGTCTAATCAGTCTACAACTCATTCTTAGGGAAGCTTGAGGCCAGCGTAGTGACATTTGCCCCCAACGACACAACCTGAGCGATTTCCTGCTCCCAATTCGTAATTTCGGGCAATAGCCAGGGCGCTTTGAGGAGGATGATAGTCAACACTGAACAAGCGGTAAGTCATGATCCATACTGCCGGCAGACAGACTCACCGCTGACCACAACAATCGCCAGCGCAACCAGGACCGTCCTTTTGTGAGCTGTGGCGAAATCGCGCCCGGCGCGATACGTTGCTTTAGTCCCTCTCTTCACTGCCGACCAGCCCATCCTCCCCCACTTTCGCGTCCCCACCACCATATTCGATATCCCCTTCTTCGCGCCCTGCTTGAGTACACTGGCGTTGTGCACGAGTGTGCCGAAGAACATCGCCGACGGCGGCATGCGCTTCCGATTGGCCTTCGACCACCGCACTTGCTTAACCGCCCACCACCCTCGCCAAGCTGCTTTCCACTCGGTATACCCCAACTTCCACTCCTCGACATCACTCATGCTCTTCGCGGCCACCTCCCACTGCGCCTCCGTCTCATCCCCATGCCTCTTCACAGCGTTCAAGACTCCCCTGACAATGCGGCGCTCTTGTTCTTTCTTCTTCTCCTCCTTCGTTGCAAAGTAGTAGTTCGCAAGACGAGGGGCATTAACGTCGATCTTGTCGAGGTCGATCCCATACACTGCAGCGAGGATCCTTTTCGCAGCTTTCTTGTATTGTACCTCCAAATCCGTCAGTAAAGCCGTTCATACGGGTGCTAACGATCTCCCGCAGTACCTAGCAAGGCACTGCCCGACCGAGAACTCACCTGTGGTATATCTTCCCCCTTCTCCTTCTTCTCCTCATTCTCTTCCTTCCCATCTTCTACCTCTGTCCCACCCTCCAGCTCTTCCACCCCTTCGCCCGATACAGCGTCTCCGCCCCCTTCCCCTCTCGTCTCACCTCGCGCATGAAGGTAGTCCGTCAGGGCCCCTCCAATCGCGCGGTCGCCGTCTTCCTCTACCAGACCTTCGTCCACCCAGACCGAAGTAGACCTCCTATGCTTTCCTCGCAGACCATGCGATGCTGAGCGACGGTGGCGGTAAGACGTGCTCGCGACGTGGTGGCCGAGCATCACGGCAGGGACGAATGTATGCCCGTGCCTCGCGATGTGAGCAGCCGTGGGCTTCTTCATACGCTCGATCGAGTCCACATTCTCCTCCCCGGTCGACTCCTCCGTCTTCTTCTCCATGTCATAGCGACCTCTCGCCGGCATCGTCCCCACACCCGTGGACGCCATCGAGTCTTCGCTGCCGCCCAACGCCTCGTTGACGTACCCGCTATTGTATGCGGGTATGCCGGAAGCGTTGCTGTCTTCTTCGTTCCCCAGCCCCACAGCATCACCGCCAGCGTCATTGTCTACACTCCTCACAGCGCTGACAATGTCGCCCAATCCGTCCAGCACGGCCCCGACTTCGTCCACTGAAGCTGAGTCACTGATTAACATTGCCGTGTTGTCAGCGTCGTTGTCCGAGGCGGCCACGTCAGCGCTGCTTCCCGTGTCAGACATACTGTCGTTTGCAGTGTGAAGTACGAGAGTCGGCTGCTTCCAGTCGTCCACAAGAGGGTCCGTCGTCGTCGTGCGAGAGCAAGGAGGGGCGGTGTCGGATCTTACCACACAGGGATCTCGCGCTCCTAGCCTAGCGTCTAATCCGCAGTCAGCGTGTGTCCTTTTTCGGATTTACCGACACTTACTTAGATCACCCTATTGCTACTGGACATACTCCTAGCTGACTATTATACTTGATCTTGAATATCGGGTTGGTTAATCCTTTCAGTCCCCGCGCCGAAGCGCCACAATAAAGCAGCGTGGCCGACCCACTCAATGATCAACACACCATCCTCTCGTTACATCGCCCACTCCTTCTCCTCTCGTACACCGCCCACTCCTTCTTCTTCAATACATGCAGTGAGTTGTCAACTTCGATAGTCGAGCCCATACCATGTAACGTCTGAGCACTTCTCTCATTTCCCCTCAGCGGTGTCAGGGTCAGGCCTTTCAAAAAATTATTGACCCGTAAGGGTCTTTCTTTACTCAAAAGCTCCAGTGGGCACGAGGCGGTGCAGTCAGCCTCCTGTCGCTCCACCGGCTGCTCTACGTCCTCCTCCTCCCTTGTCACCAACCAATACATCCCTAACCAACTCTGAACTACCCACCTCAAATCCCCCCTCTCGCTAGGACCAACGCTCTCCACGGCCTCGATGACCCAAAGTCACCATAAATCCGTTTGCGAGTACGCGTCCCTCGCGCCTTCCGGCGTTTCGCACACTGACCTATATTGCCTCAGCGTCGCAGACTCTCCTCCCAAACACAACATCCTACAAACGACGGAGGTCGCTTTCGACTCACGTGCGCTCATATTCTGCTCTATCTTCTATCCCTACTCATTTATCTTTAGTAAACGGCCAATCTCCCTTCGAAGGTGTCCAAACTGGCGAGAACCCACATCATCATGACTTCGTCGCTCCCAACGCCGACGCTCTGAGCGAACGGCCCCCCTACCTTACCGAAACCACGGTGTGCGCCAACGACACACTGTCCTCCGCTTCCCAACCCCACGTCGTCCAGTCTAGCGAACGCTTAGCATACGCCGCCCACATCCCCGTCTCCGTGAAGGGCACGTACGCCTCCAACACCCCGGCCGAGGTCGGCCAGCCGAGCCGGGACCTACAAGACGCTACCACCGACTCCGACACTGAGTCCCTCTTGTCCGAACTTTCCTCCAGTACTGATCAGGAGCAACTTTGTCCTCCCATCATACATTCTGAAGGCAACACATTTCGGCTGGCTCTGGCTGAAGAGCTGCGCGCCGGATTTCGCGTCATCACCAATCGCGGCAGCGCGGCCGACCTTGAGAGAATGAAGAACATGGACCCCCGGCTGAATCTTCTTATTCACGGTTTCAAGGACTACCGCGAGAAGACGGGCATCGTCCCCGAAGGTCAATCTGTCGATCTTTGGGCAGCCTGGCTACATGCGCGCAACTTCGCACAGAGCGAGCTGGGGAAGAGGCGTCGCTTGCTGCTGGGTGCTTTACATCTTACCTATGATGACTTCTTGGACGCTCTCGCACCGCCCGCATATGACGAAGCAGATCCTCCACCATATCCTGTTCTTCAGCCAGGCCTGGTGCAACCTCATAACGGTTCCAATGCGACCTTTATTCGTCGCAGCCCCCAGCCCATCAAGTTCCTCCAGCCAGGCTCCACACCTCTGTTTCCAACCGATCCAGCGATCGGGATTGCCTCCATTTCCCGCTCCTCTGAGAGTCGAGCACCAGCCTCCGATCCTGTCGAGAGCACCGGTATAGACGCGTTCCGTATCCTAACCTGGTTCCACCGCTGGTATACTTTTTTCCACGCCTTCCTCATGTATGGTTAAAGCTTCAACATTCCTTATCCTGTATTGTCCATTCTCGAGGACATCGAGCTTCAACCCTTCCCTCACTTTCTGCGAACAGCCGCACACCTTTATATGGCCCTGGGACCTGTGACCTCCCCCTTCTTCCATCCCACTCTTTCACTTGATGTGCAATTATGACATATTCATACTAGCCCGCATATGTTCAAATTTTATTACCAATATATTATGTTCTCGTGACTAAGTTCATACGCAAATCAACCATTGCAAATATCGCACGATACATAATATCGCACGATATCTTATATCGTGCGATACAGGATAGCGTAGGATGAAAATTGTCGTGCGATATTGAATATTCGTGCGATAATGCAGATCGTGCGACATGCTGTATCGTGCGAAACCACTTATATCGTGCGATAATAGTCTTCCCTCATTTCTCCCCCCTTCGCTATGCACCAGTCAAAAAGCCCGCGTCTCATCCTTCTCTTCCGGGTGCCATGCACTGGCATGCAGCACTCCTCACTCCACAATCATTCCCACCATCTTGCTATCTATTCCATTCCACTCATACTTATTTACATGCCTCGTATGTGGATACTGTACGGCTGTGACTACCATCAGCAACAGGTAAACTAGCATTCGTAATGTTGCCCCGAAGTCGTGTGCCGTTGGTGGAAGAGTCAAGAATTACCCTATCCCTCTCATGAAGCCACATCGGACCACAGTCCGAGGGCTCGGCGCAGTGACTCTTGTGGCGCATCCGCCCCTCGGCTACAGACTGGTGCTTTCCTCCCCCCTCATACCACGGCATTGCCGTCTCCATCATCACACCCGTCTCTTACATACCGCAACTACGCGTCAATCAGACATGAGTGCCGATCATCACCTCATCGGCTTCCGTCCACTCGTGTGGGATGCCCCGCGTCCTCTCGTCAACGGCAGGCTTTTCAATAGTCCCAACTTACCTGTCGACCTCGTCATCCTTCCTGCCTTGTTGGTGCATCACGTACGCACCGTCTCCTTCCCTTAACGTCGCGGTCTCGCTTATCAAAGCTGGTCCACAACGCAGTACCGAACCAGCGTTAGAGTCATGGCATCCGATGGTGTTGAGCTCATGATCGATATACCCGAGGTCCGTTCAACTATGCTGCCCATCGTTCTGATCGTCACTCAACCTCTGGCAGGGGTTATACATGATTGGGCCGTACTTGGAGCTGCACGTTTGTATCATACATGATCGTCCCAGCCATGGCGCGCTCGCGTGGTGGCCTCGTGAGCTGGGCTCTGATATAGGTAATCTCTCTTTGTCCCGTACCTTTTGTCTTCTCTCTCATCAGCGCCCATCAGACCTTGCCGCTGTTAATGCCTCGCTCCAGTCCTACCGCCCATAATCTCACAGTTTCTCCGTCTTCGCATTCTCTACACGGTGGAAACATGTTTCCCCTTGTTGCAATATCCATACCTCTTATATCCTCATCTCATTCAATGTAACCTGTCTTACCATTACAGTTTCTCTCCTGTACTAAGACAGCCAGTCACTCGATACATGCGTGAAAGCTGTAAAGGGGATTGGGGGCAAGTAGACAGGCGCGCGTGACGCGATGCACGTGTGGAGCCATCTCTTTCAACCGCGACCATCATCATGTCTCAGCCACCATTGACCGGGGAACCGCTGTTTGAAGCTCGTGAACGGAGACACTCGCCCGCACCACTAGCAGTACACTCAAACCACTCCATCACAGCCCTCACGTCGCTCCATATTACGCTTTTCTACAACGTACAATGAAAATCATAGTTATGTATCCTATTGACATGGCGAGTCGACTCCCCCATGATACCGGTTTGTCTCTGCGCCCCCCGAATCCTTTCCGTTGGCGATGACTCGGAGGATTATACTATATCTGGTCACGTTGTTGGTCTGGAGGGGATCTGCTGGGGAACTATGGTACTCTCCGCACTAAGGTTCTGCATAGCCACCAGTGGACCCGGTAAGGGTCGCAGTGCATGTCGCCCGATCCGTCTCCTTCGAATTCCTGCCTCCAGCGCCGGTACATTTACAAGAATTTCTCATTATGTTTTCTTCTTTACTTTCTACTCAAAATACCTCCACGAGGGAGACATATACCGGTCTAAGCCGCTCCGTTGGCTCTGCTATATTCATATCACCTGGTCAAGTCTCCTGACTTGACGCGTCACTCTGATCCCTCGTCCACTCTCTCCGTCTCCTCGATTTCAGTCACCACTCTCTCGTCATGGCTTCCTGGCTCAAGTGAGACACTCACTGCTGCTAGGTCTTCTCCCTCTCTTATATTCGGCAATCCAATACCTATGCAATATTCATTGCAATCATGCTCGTTCACGAAAGCCTGGAAGCCGCGCGCCACATTGCCGTCGCCGAAGAGATCGAGCCTAGTGTTCCCGGTTGTTGATTCGATCTCACTGACTTCTCTGTTGAGCGGTATCAGGCAACATTTCATTATATTCCCAAGTCACTTACGGTCTGGTCATTATCTGAGGGTCTGTTAATATTCCCGCACATCCTAAAGGAACCACGTTAGGATCTCCTTATGCTCCTAAATTTCATATTGCTCACCTTGGTAGTCAGATATGAACATCAAACCTCCGGTCCGATCATACTGCAAATGCTGAGTGAAAGACAAGAATCTTGCGATCTCCCCCTCTCGACCGGTAATGATTAGTGGTGCCGGGCTTGAATTGCCAATGTACTTGATGAACCGCTCCTCTTCCCCCTCCGTGGCGATCAGCTCCTCCACCAAATATGTCTGGTTCAGTCTTGATGGTCCCTTCTTGTCTTTCGCTGGACTTGGCTGGGTCACTCGAAACAGGCCAGCTTCGACGAAACGCACTTGTGGCCACTTCATTGGAGGGATGCCTTCCTGTCGTGCTGCCGCGGCCGTGGCATCATATTGGTTGCCTTCGTGGTACGCCATCGCAAGAAGGGAGCGAGCCCAGATCAAGTTAGTTAGCTCTTTCGCAAGCATAACCTCTTCCTTGCCCTTCGCGACACGGGCTTTGCCTTTCGAATCGGTGATAACCCAACGCTTTGCGGCGACTTTCGTTCGGATGTTGACCCCAAATGCCTTCATCATTCCAACAGGTGGTTGTTGATATAACACAAGTCCACCGGAATGAGCAGTTTTGAAGCTTCCCGCTTCGCCCAGCTGTGCCTGCTCGCGCTCGTCGACTTGTAGTTCCGCCATGCAACCATCCGCTAGCCAATCGACCTTCATGTGATACTGATTTTCGATCAAGATGTTGAAGTCGACGGTCGGACCCGCAATGAAAAGTCCGACGTCACGGAAAACACCTGCAGGAGGTGTCTCAGCTACGCTTCTCTCGTACCACGTCCCTTACTCACCCGCTGGTGGGATACCGGAGCTTATCGTAGGTGCGCTCCTCAACAGCGCAGCGCGGATGTCTTCTGGGTCCAGGCGTCCGGTTGATCCCAGAACAGACCCACATTGCTTCCCTGGCCGCTTAGCAGGCGGTGAACTAGGCACACTAGTACACTAAACAACTTTGTCACGTCGGGTCAAACACTGAAAGACTTGGGACGTACGGCGCGCTTGTCATCTGGGATACTCCTCTTGCGCGTTGGCGTATTCTTTCGCTCTGTCCAAGCCCTCTCATCTGTTCTCCCCACATTTGTTTCGCGATCTCTCTGTGTAATCCTTTCTTCATCCAACGTTAATGCCTCGCACATCCTCATTCTCTGCTCCGCGGCCTCTCTATGCTCCTCCACCACAGTGAAGAGCTCGTAGGACATCACGAGCCGAACATCAAAGCATTTGTTGGGTCGAAATTCGAGCGCGGTTGAGCCTTTCGGTTTTCCTCGTGGCGATACAAAGCAGTGCTTGTAGAATAAAGGCTCCGTAGGTGGAAACCGATCGTAGTCGGTCCGATCTTTACCGCGAAAGTTGAAATCTTCGGTCTTGAACTGGAACCCATGCGTACTCTCTGACAAAGGGTGTGACATCAAAGCAACCAAGGCTGCTTTGATTTCCGGAGGTGTGCTTCTTGCAAGCATCTCGTGACGATCCTCAAGATTCTATTCATACATGTTACGCAGGTTCTCAGTGTGCAGCACATTGCTCACCAGATATAGATGACTTCCCCCTTTTCCGGGCTCTACGTAGTGCACTGCGAAGTTCAAGAACATCGTTTGCGGTTGTCCAGGGGCGTACGCCTGACTTGAGCGTTTATGAGTGTCGGCTTCGTAGTAGAGATGGTTCACTGTGTATCCCCTTGCCGGCCCGTCCCACCCTTGGGCTAATCCGCGAGCCGAGCGTGGCGCCGGGTTCACGGTGAGAGGGTTCACGATGCCAATCGGCTGAACAGAAGAGCCACCTTCTGATATAACGGGGCGGAATGAGAGCCGTCTCATATACCCGTCATAGTGTTGTCACTCACTTTGCTCAAGTAGATCCAGGTTCATCCTTCGTACAGCATCCCTGTCAGGTGCAGACACCGGCCATGCGCGGAGTTCCACGGCTGTTCTTGGTCGCCCGAGGCGGGGCATCGTGGATGAGTGCCGCACAGTCGTCAGGGGCTTGCTCTCGTAGTAACGGAAACACTGCAGGCACACCGGCACTGGGTTCGTCCCGTCGGATATGTGTTGGTACTCCTGACCGATTGCAATTAAGCCGTTCTCCCTCCCGGCAGAAAGACATCTCGCTCCACGACGGCAGAATAATGCGGTCATTGCCACTGTTGTTAACGCCCCCGGCGTTAGAATGGGGTTACCCAGAGCGCCGTGGTCCATGGTGCGGTGAATGTCGGAGCCTCCTATGTGGTCGGTCGTCCAAGGAACACTGTAGAAGGCTCACTCGTGGTGAAAGATTTCTGAGTAGGACCCGTACAGATGCTTTCCATTTATAAGGTACTGTCATGCTGACGTGGCCACCGGTGTGGCCGCACCAGGCAGATGGTAACGCAGATTGGTCTCCGTTTGCCTGAGTCAGACCCCTTTCACCCTTCAAGGCCCCATTCGTTCGCATCATGGGGCGGCATTCCGCCTAAAGACGGGTAATCGGTCGCTCGATTTGACACACGGTTTCAGGAGCATCATCTTCGCCGTGGCATCAAAAGACTCCCCCAACGTTCCCGTCGTTGGATGGAACTGGGTCCGTCAGCGGAATGGACAGGACGACCCAAATCATCAACATTCCACATATTTCCACAGTGTGCAAGCCGAGGCGGCGTCACTCATCACCGGCAACGGAATCAAAGCCCTTCCGGTTCCATCGTTGCTGATGTGGTTTATAGACCGAATCCTGTCTTACTCACGCAAAGCTCGCCCTCCCTTCAAGTCGAAAGGCGGTTTGACCCATCCAAGGCAGCCACATGTCCCATAAATTTATCCAATCTCTGTGGGTCTTAGTACTCCTGTCCTATAACTTAAACGTCGCTCGCCTTTATGATTGAAGGGCCCGGAGTGCTCATCCGTTGGGGCCTTCGGCATCGCACTATCTATGCTCTGATTGCCTCCTATCATGCTGTGCATTTCATCTTTGACGGAGGTATAGAACCCCGCCTATTTCCTTCCGCCCTCGTTCTTCGTTACCTTCTTTCATATTCGCCCGTTGCTTCATACGATATGTCATCACAGCCTCCCCAACGGCAAATGCATATCTCCCGCTATCCATTTCTTTCCCCGTGTTTTCACTCTTCCCCCCAGTCTCCCGTCCATGACCACTGACAATGGGGGTGAATCGCCAAAATAAAGACTCCTCCAGAGACTGCAAAACGCGTAACCGCAACCAACATAGGCCATCAGGTGAGAGTCTTTGTCCGGGTATTAGAGATGAAACATTCTATTCATTCAGGCCCCCCCAGTCCCAGATCACGAGATTGAATGGCGGCTGTGGAAGTACTTTGATTATGGCCTGAATGACAGGCAAATCGCTGAAGCAATCTTGGAGGATGTCAACGGCAAGGAGAAAGGGTGGACGCTCAGGTGAGCCAACATTGTTCTTCCGAACTACGCTGAGGCCGACTGATTCGCACTCTCAGCCAAAAGACGATTTGGAGACGCCGGCAAGAATGGGAGATCACACGAGCCCGGCAACAACGGCACGATTTTGAGTCTCTGAGACCGTACATAGAAGAGATCATCGCTTCGAAAAAGAATGCTGGAGTGAGACGGCTCAAAGCCTATTTGAGGGGCGACGGGGTTGAGGCGTCCGAGTTCGTTTCTCCAGATTGGCTGTGGAAAGACATCAGCTGAGTTCGGCACAGGCATCTTATTGCTAGCTATGTCCGTACCTTCCACCCCGAAGAAGTAGAGCGAAGGAAGGCCAGGCGCCTCAAACGCAAGCAGTTCTGGTCGCCCGGTCCTTTTGCCCTTCTTGCGGTGGACCAACACGATAAATGGAAGCGATTCGGCTTGTTCCTTCACTTAGGGATGGATCCTTTTTCCGGCTACATTACGTGGTGCAAAGTATGGTGCAGTAACAAGAACCCCATCTTGATTTGCAGCTATTTCGTGGAGATGATGAGGCGATTTCAGGGTACGTTGACGCCTATCTAGAGACGTCAGCATGGTTGATCCCTTACTACCAGCAATTCCTCTCCTCACCCAAAGCGACCCAGGAACAGAGAACTACGGCATATCCAATGCCCAGTGCTATTTGCGGTGGCTACTCGATCCAGCCTGTGTCAACAGAAGCCAGCATCGCTGGATGCGTGGACACTCTAACATAAAGCCCGAGATCAAGTGGGGTCAATTGCGACGAGAGTTCACTGCGAGCTACGAGGATTTATTTCAGTACGGTGTCACCCAAGGCTGGTATGACGTGAATGTCGTGATTGACAAGTGTGTGGACCTTCCGCTTGAATTTGCCGTTATGTACTAACTTCCGCTTCAGATATGTCTTTCGTTGGCTCGCAGTCCCGTTCATGCAAGCGGAGTTAGATGACTACGTGCGCATCCACAACACGACAAGACCACGAGCTGACAAGAACAAACTGTTGCCTCACGGGGTTCCTGAGCATATATTGGAACATCCACAACGTTTTGGAGCGAGAGATTATAGGGTATTTTCATATTTCACTTCCCCTACCCTCGCCTATAGTGACTTATCATTCATAAATAGGTCCTTGTCACTGATAGCGATATTGACTTGATCGAACAGCTGTACGCTACGCCATCTCATCCTGTGTTTCAACTTGTACCGCCAACATTCGACGACCACATCGCGCACAACTACCGAGGTGTGTATGATTCTCTGCCTCCATCGAATCCGCTGTTCATTGATGAGATCAGCAATAGGTGCCCCCGCCATTACCCTTGCATCCTTCTGGATGGTGTACCTCCGGTTGAGGGATGCAAGTCTATGTTCCCCTGTGAGGGACACCCTCATGGCCACGTTATCGTCGCGTACCGCAGAGGAGGTTATCATCAACAGTGAGGCTATTGAGCCTATTTTTGATGTCAATGAAGATGTCGCCCTCCCACTACCTATATTCGGCGTGCTCGGAATAGGCACGCCCGTGGAAGCTTCCTCAGATGATGATGAACTGATCCCTGAAGTCGGCGACCTTCTACAGCCGCCTTTAACGGACACTTGATATGCAACCTATGTAGTTGATGTAAACCTTCTATTATGATTGATCAATGCTGTGCGCCTGATTTTGCCGGTCGCTTTGCGGATCGGAACATCACGCCGACCTTGATACGTCGACCCTTCCATATGCGGCATCCCTGCAATGGTCCGAAGCACACCCCATGGGCCCTGTTCGGCAAGGCAGCCGTGTTTCAGTTTTTCAGATGTTCCAGAGTCTCGTCGATCGTGAACTATTGGGCCCCTGTCCTGTGTTGCGATCCTCGGATCACATCTGCCTCCCCGCAGTACCTCAGCTCCGTATATCTACTACTTGTCCAGACCCCCACCTTCGACCGCGCTCTAAGCGGCGCAAGCCCAAAACTATAAGTTCGCGTACTTGGCGCTGTGTTTGTAAGCATTGGATTACAACATGTGTTTCTACAATACGACAGTACGTCCTTCCACAGGGTTCGGACTGAATCAACTTGACGGCCGGGTTAAGCACGTCATGCCACGGTCCGTAGCCGTGCTAAGCATGTTCGCTCCAACGCGGAGATGAGATCTTTCTGATCTTCGATGGATAAACCAAATGGGGAACATCCGTAGAAGGTTCCCAGTCCTTCGCACGTAAGCGGTCGGTGCTCGGAAGGAATATCCACCCAACGGCATGTTGCGCAATCTACAACGCTGCCTACTGGAGGACGCCAGCTGTCCTGCATAGAGGATGAGTGTGTATTGATGGAATCAATCAGATTTCCTCACTTGTATTGATTGCAATATTTCCGGGCTGCTGAGGAGCAAACGATAGAGTGCACAACGCCCATCTTCATGCCCGCAAGATCCTGGGCACAGTGGGGTATCTCTGGACAGCTGTCGCGAGGCCGACAGCACCGACTGTGGGTGAATGCGATGTATTGTACCGACATCGGTGCCGCGTTGTACGAGCTTCCGGATTGGTTGTCGTACTCGAGTCCCAACGCCCGCTTCGCGACATAGGGCGGTTACATACATATCGAGCCAGATATGGAATGACAAGCTGGCGCTTGTCTGATTCCGCTGTCCTTGGAGAACAACACACGATGGTGTCCTTTGCCGCACATCCTTTGGTAGACGAGAGTATGTCGAAGCCACAGTATCGGCGGCTTGTGCATAAGTCGTTATCTGCTGAAGATGTCGAACCAAGGCTACTCCTACATCACCGCGCGTCCGTCCGGATACTACGGCGTGGGCCGGGACGTCGTCCTTCATGAAGGGAGAGGCTGCCGATCAAGAAGCCTGTTAGTGACGGTATCAAACGCACGCATGAACCAGGACGTACACATATCCGAGCATGCATGGCCTGGCAAGCTTCAGTTTCAGACAAGCGGTGAATGATTATTAGAATACACTCACAACTGGCTTCATTGAGCCAGGCCTTCAGGCCAACCGCATCGGACCGCAATAGCTCATGAAATATTCCGAATGATTCTACGGGCCTAGGCAATTCGTCATTGCCCCACTGGAGAGCGCTCCACAAGATCTGCAAATAGACGCAGAGCGCAATCAGACCTGGAGGCATCGTTTCGTGGTTCGAGTCTTCCTTGAAGGCGTAGTGCGGCGATGGCAGTGTATCATTGGATCCACCGCTGTAGGATCCATCGCCTGTCGTTGCCTTCATCATCCGTAGAGTAGACCATTCTTTCAGTCCCATCTGAATTTCGTCCAGGAGATTTGCCAACATTAAAGCCCAACCCTTGAATGTCTTTGGACCGAAGACGCCAATCAGTGCGGGTGGTTGATCTTGGTCTTGGAGTTCCGGTTGAGAAGACCGCCCCCTCTTTGCTTCCGTGCGCTGGCTCTGCAACAACACCGCCTCTTCGACGACCATGCCATTCCATAACTCGGCTTCGGTTTCATCGTGTCGGATTGCGGAGAGCTCTTGTTGGTACTGAATATATGACTGGGCGGCTTTGGACAATGCGACATAGCGGACATTGTCGTCGTTGCCTTCAAAGATACATTCATTTGCCCATCTGCGTAACATGGTTTGCAGCGGCACTTGCGTTTCTTTCTTCAATTCGTCCATGGATTGCTGTAGTTGTGGCAGATGGTTTAGAATCATGATCTTTACCACCCTCCTGTTCATCGTCAATAAGAGATTCAGATGGACGAACTGAGCTCTGACCATTTCCAGGCTTCCATTGCACGACGCATGCTCTCGCCTTTCCCCAGGGGAAGTGGCTCAGAGGCAAGAAGGCCCAAAACGTCTGCGATCTTGTCTTCTTGTGCAAAGTCGATGATGCAAATGCAACTAGAAGGTATTAGGTTTGCTTATAGAGAGTTGTCATTGCGACTCACTTCAGATCGATATGGCGCTGAAGATCGCCATAATCCGTTGGACGGGGAGTGATACGAGTCAACGACCAGTCAATGCCACCGCGCTCAGCAATATGTTCCACGTAATCACGAGCTGATGAGCTGCAGTGAGATATGTATTCAAGTATTTCAATCGCGATGTCAACACACCTTTATGATGAAATTGGTAATCTTGTGGTGCACCAGGTTCCTTCATAACAATGCGAAGCACGAGCGGGGCCTTGTTCATCGCCAAACGGCCAGTAGTACAGTCCGTTTGATACAGATCGTCATGGCGTTCATCAAATACAGCGGCGCAGCTTCTATAGAAAGACGCAATGTGGTGCACTTTGCGCCTGTCTGAGTAGGGGTGTCTTGTGTGTAGGTCCTTGTAGGGCTCCACGGGCACCAACACGTCGAGGACCTGTAAGATAGTCGACAACAACGAAATGGCTGTGCCTGCAGTGATGAACTGGCAACTGGAACTGGCTAGCGTCGTGTCCATGTCTCCGTGGCTTTGAGTGTTGTTGCGAAAGCCTGAACAGTCGAGGACAGTGCAGATGACAGGAGCCACAAACGCCGCCCCGCGTCCAACCGGACCTCAATAACACCAACCAGCGCGCCCAACGCGTGATTATGCGGAGGCAAACCACGCGACTGGATGCGCCCGCTAACAGTATGATTGAGGCAGTGCAGAAGCCCTGCGCTTCCAGTTTCCAGGGAATGAATTGAAGCGGTGATACCAGGGAGAAGGTACGGTACGTAGCTAAGCGAGTTATATTTTTACAGTACTAGTAGTACAGTGTAATAAATAGAAGGCCCAAAGGACTCTCTGGGTTGAATGCCCCGCCTTGGCCTCGAGACTACGTCTGGATGTGCGTCCGATGGTTTGCCGGATCCTGGTAAACGACTACTTCACTCGCCCACTGCCGGACAGCCGGATCAGTGAAAATCTTTGCGTATGCCAGATCAGATCACCAATAGCCGATGGAGAACAAGATGCCTACCTTGGAGAGCTGAAAGGTTGGAGCCTGGAGACCGGCCAGCGTGACCGCCCGCGAGAAAGCCGTATAGGCATGTCCTAATGCACTTCAACAGAGGCAAGGAGGAAGAGTGCTTGCCTTACCGGCCTCCCATGCGTCCGAGATGTATACGATGACATACTCAAACCCTCTTCCTTGCGCAGCATGAACGGTTATAGCGGCACCGAGGGCGAGCGGTAACTGTATAGAACTGTCAGGATCTGTCACGTTGTGTCTCGATAGGGCTCGCACCTGACGGCGGCAACCAATGGCATCCTTCCTCTTAAATCCTTTCGGGATAACCTCAGTATCTTGCGGCAGAACCAAAACAGTTTCGGACGGCCAAGCCCCGATGGGATCGAATTCGACAACCGGAAACCGCGCCGTACTGTCCGAGACATGGATCCTGGTGCTCTTCGCAGTTGGTACCAACCGAGAAGGGGGGATAAGGGTAAGATCACCGCCATAGCGGATCCACTCTCGGTTCGTGAGGAAAGCACGAACGGTTCCGAAACGTCCTTTGACGAGTTGCGGGTAGTTGACCAGATTGTTCAGGAGGATCACTCGAGCATTAGCCTTGAGATTTAAGATGGCTGGTTGGCGCAGCAGGCCAAAAGTCCGGAGGACCCAACCGCGAAGTCTGCGCTCTGTTCCCTGGATATCACGATGATACGCATCTTGAGCTTCATATACCACATCCACCCCACCGAGCTGGGCGAGATGCTTGATATTGGCCATTTCGACGCCGCTTCTATGCGTATGTCTACGGAGGGAGTCACGAATGGACCAAGTCGCTGGGATGAGAAGTAAAGCTTACATTAGGACGGGGTGAACCCCAGGGGGACATTTGAGCTTCCGTGCGAGACCAAACACAACATTTTTGGTTTCTTCCGATAACTTGGACAGTCGCATCTCTTGTAGAAGATTCAACAGTACTGAATACCCCAACGATGAGGGTGAGATCAAGTAGTGACTGTAGAGGGTTTGCTTACCCAATTCACTCTGTCGATGGATAGTTTTCAGCATGACGACTTTCGGGAAACAGGCTGCCCACGAATGTGCACGGAATGCGTAATCGCCACGTCGTTTTCCTTCTTCATCGACGGGAGGAAGTTGGTAAAAGTCGCCTGAAAAGACAACCTATAAAGTGATTGACTGTTATGTTGAATTGTACATATTATGGATAGAAGGTACACACCTGAATCCCCCCAAAAGGTTTGTTGTTGCCCCGCACGCGGCAAACAACGGTGTTGATATAGGTGAACAACTCGGCGCTCATCAAGGATACTAGGATGTAGGATCAGCCGAACATTCCGGTCAATATCTTACCGTTGAACATACTTTCATCACAAATCAATAACTTGGCGTTGACCAACCTTTCTCGAGTTCCTGACCAACCAGATTGTATGCTGGCTACCACATCGGACACGGGTTCATCTGCAAAACCGACCCCAGACCAAGAGTGGATGGTGACTCCCCCAACGAGGAGGGCGGCGAAGTGGGTCATTGCGGTGACCGCAACGGCGTTCGGACATCTAACCCACTTCGATTCGGCCCACTTGACGATCGCCCGTAGCAACGCAGACTTGCCAGTCCCTGCCGCGAGTATTGTGATTAGGAATGGACATGAATAGATGACAGATGCAGCATACCTGCGGCCCCAGTAAGGAATACATTGGCTCCGCTCTTTACCAAGCTCATGGCGTCCAGCTGTTCCGGATCTAGATCGAAGCAGCTTGGTTGTTGGTCCTCGAGCAAAATGCGCTGATGGAGTGTAAGCTCCCGCGGCTTTGCTGCTATAGAACGGGTTGGAGGCGGAACAACAGTCTCTGCCGCAGGAGGCAACGGAGACATCTCCTTGCCGCGGCGGGTTGGGGCGGCCAGTTCATGTACATGATTTTGATTGAACTGGGCGTCTGTACGGACAGGCTGGGTTGGACCCCTTTGAGCCCCAGGCGTCGGTCGCAATTGAGGACGTCGGCTCTCCTTTGACTGGGGACGCAATGCTTTGGCCGGGGTCGGTTTCCTGGAAACTGAAGGGGAGGTGCGGTTAAGGAGGACAGGAGGTACAGCGAGGGATGGAAGCCGCGGGGTTTGGACCTGAGGCGGCGGTCGCACTTCAAGTTCGCGGCTGTCCTTTGACTGAAGACATGACGTCGCAGCCGGGGCGGGTTGCTCGGAAACAATGGCGCTCGTGTTGTTGACACGGATAGGAGGACGTGCAACGAGATTGAGATTGGCACGTTTCAAAGCCGTTGCGATCCCTTTAGTGCGCTTGGGGGGAACTGGCGATTCCGGGAGAGTAGGCGAAAGTGGTCTCTTGGCGATACCCGGCAGGCGCGAGTCATTATGCAATGCGATGCGAGCTGGAGGTTGCGACAGAGGCAAGGCAGGCGCGGATGAATCAGACTGGTCGTCTTGATGGGGCGAAGGGGGCGTGTTGGAACGGCGACCCAAGGGCGAGCCCGAAGTGGGATGCTGAGAAAGGAGAGGTGGAGTACTCTTAACGAGCACACGAGGAGGGCCAGCCCGAGATGTACTTGCAGGTTGGAAAGCCGTAACTTGCAACGGCAACGTAGTACTGCCCAGTGACGGCGTTACACCATGATCTGCCTCAACAGTCCCTGCCTCATCACCAGCGCCGGGTTGCTTTAGATGCTCAACGGGATTCTCCAGCGTATGATGGTCGATCTGAGGGGTAGGGGGGAGTGAGAGATTGAACTCAGCGACCGAAGTATGGTGGGTTGGTCGGATAGGAAAGAACAACCGGTCCGCGACGTGATCGAACGCCGTGGGAGGCGGAACCGAAGCTTCGCGCAGCACTTCCACGACACCGTCGGTGCGGGGGGCACTGTCGAGAGCTGGATCGGCGACATGGACGGAATTCTCCAGCGTATGACGGTCGATCTGAGGGGTAGGGGAGAGTGAGAGATTGAACTCAGCGACCGAAGTATGGTGGGGTGGTCGGATAGGAAAGAACAACCGGTCCGCGACGTGATCGAACGCCGTGGGAGGCGGAACCGAAGCTTCGCGCAGCACTTCCACGACACCGTCGGTGCGAGGGGCATTGTCGAGAGCTGGATCGACGACGTGGTCGAGCGGCGGGGGAGACGGCACCGAAGCTACGCGCGACACTTCCACAACACGGTCGGTGCGGAGGATGTTCTCGAGAGGTTGTTTCAAAATAGGTCCTTTCGTTGAGCATAGCGGTGAGGAAGGCCCTTGTATGGAGGATGGTGTTGCTGCGTTAGGAGGATTGGAGCGGGAATTGAGGATTGGAGAGGGGTGGACGTTGGAGCGAGAGCTCCAGTCAAGCGACAATCGAAGGTTGCTGTTGCGCTTCCCGAGATTGGTGGCGATAAGCTGCTGGCGTGAAGGTCGTCTAGGAGCAGGTTGCGGTGGAGGGTTCGCGGTGGTTGGTTTAGGCAGATACCAGTTTGTCGTTAGCATAAACTGGTGATCAAGAGACAAGCATCAGGGCGACGAGGAGCATTGAGTAGTAGGGGTGTACGGACTGCTTCCGGGTGGCGTGGATCTTGATAATACAGACAGGCAACTGTAAAAGCGCGTCGAGTTCGCGAGTCATGCTCAGTCCACCGTCATAACTTACACTTCATGTCTGTAATCATCATTGTCAAACTCTAAGCAGGCTCCATACGAACGAAGATAAGAAGCTTGATGGATCGACAACGTCTTAAGCCGTCAACCGCACCATTGACGGCAGACGAGCTCGAACGAGGGTGCGGGGATCCATGCGTTCGTTTCAGTGAAGACCCGCCGGCGCCACGCGAGACGAGATCGCTGCTGTACCTCGTTGAAACCGGCATGGAAGCTTACATTACGAGTCACTTTAAGATACTTAAAGACCACTGGAAAGTATGCTACGGGGAGGAGGGGTCAGGCGAGGAGTCAGGGAGGGACGAGCTGAAAGCGAAGATCGCGTCAGTGGTGCGTTTACAGATCGTTACCGAGAACGACAGAAGGCTGATTCAATGATCAGAATCCCTTCATCAAATACTACTCTACGCTAGGCTTTCGTGATAATATGCCGCAAGTTTTAAAGGACGAGATACGCGAGGTGCTCGCGCTTCGATATAGCGACCAAGGACGTCGGTACAGCTTCGCAAAGACGGAAGACCTCGATACATACGAGATACCCTCGTCGTTGCTGCGAGAAAACGACCGGACACGTTACATGGCGGGGACGAGTGCGACCACGACTCTAATGGAAGCCGACGGCACTCTCTTCCTCTGGGGTGCGGTGAATGGGACTCTTCGCCGCTTGTCGACCCCTCCTGGGGAAGCCTTCAGGATCCTATCCGGTTGGCTTTTGTATGCAAACGTAAGCCAGTGTGGAACGGCTCCGCAGCTGACGGGAGAGGGATCTGCGACGGAAACTGCTGTGGCTGCTTGGATGCTACTCAATAAAGCACTTTGGGCAAGTGCAACCACAACTATATGCGCTACAACTGACATGAAAGCAGGCCGAAGCCATGGAGGCAGGGCGGTATCTGTGCCTTGGTACATGGCCTAGTCTCTTACAGATCAAATATCTGGAAGACGGTCGATATGCAAAGTGTGCGATTACCAAGTTCAAGATCGATGTAATGAAGACACTGTTCGGTTGTGATTTAACGCCGGCATCACTGAAGAACTACTGCCTCGGTCAGAAACCGGCGGTCTGGTATTGCATCCCGGCAAAGCACCAGCCCAAATTCGATATTGGTCGATGGTGGGAAGCGGACCTGGATGACATTATGGGTGCCACCACCACGAAAGTGCGCGCTCTCCTCGATTCCAAATACGGCAAGAAGATCGTTGAATACGCGAGCTTGAACCCCGAATGGGCCGCACAGCCGTCAACGGAGGACAGTGCGGCGTTGTATAGCCACCATATGACTGACCAATTTGTGAGTTATGCTGCTGCTAGGGGAAGGAGATGTATGCTGACAGGTTGACTTCGGAGACGGCGTATCTGCTGAGTTGCCTGATGGCTGGAGTGTCGCCAAATGATACTATGATGCGACAGTTGGACGAGCGGCTGAAAAGTCTGAACGACCTGGCGAACGTAACCTCTTTGGAATCGATCCCGGTGCCCGTGTGTCTCATACCGTTCGAGGTCGTCAGAGAAGCCTCGGCGGAAAGATGCTTCGCCCCACCTGATTTCAAACGGTTATTGGTAAAGGAAATTGACGAGGAATTGGGACCCGCTGCATTGGACCCCGCCGCAGTGCTTGACCTAATGGCGCGTCGTATTTCTGAGTTGATGGCCAAGTTGAAGGAGACCAGAGATGAAGGAGAAAGGAGAATGGTGCTGGATGATATCCTATTCTTCGCTGTGAGTGCTAGGTATGAGGTCGTGACCGAACTGCGCTGATCCAGTATAGGCAATACTCTACTCGTCGCACGACGAGATATCGTTAGAAAGCCTCGATCTGGCGTTTCATGAATCACTTCAAGGCGCTCTTCATGAATCCCATATTGCGACGAACGAATCAGGAGGGGAGGGGATGGATAGATGGCTGGACGTGAGGACAATACCGAAATCGATACGTCAAGCGTGCCGAGGAGCTTATCATCATTCGGCGGCGGACCTGGCCGCCGACCTCCGCGATCATGTGAACAACATGGAAAGCGAACTGGCCAGCCAGCGGAGAGCCCTGTCGATGTATCCGATGGGGGCAGGCGATGGAGGAAGAGTCAGCCTTGGCCAGGCAGCTTTTTCTGGGCAAGAGCCTCGCTCTCTAACCCCTCGACAGCGGACACCGCGCCGGATACGGGATGGAGACGACCTTCCTAACGACGGAGCCTTGGGGGACTCTGGAGCATGGCCGAGCAACCAAACTAACGATGGTTGGGACGATCCGACCGGAATCGATGACGACCCGACAAGGCAGATGGGGCAACAAGTAGGGCCGAGTAGCGATTCTAACGGTGGCTGGAACGGACCGACGGCGAGCCCTAACGTTGAGAGAGGAGAGAGCAGGCCACGAACTGCTGTCTCAACCGGACCAAGCCACCTCCAACCCGCACGAAGACATGGGGAAAAGAGAAAACGGACCGAGTCGAGCCACGCGCCGGGAGAACGATCCGCTTCAAAACGCAGAAAAACCGGGAAATCGGCGACGAAGCAGCTTATCTTATCCTTGCCGAGCGTCAAGGAGGACCCGCAGAGGAAGATTCTTGAGTGGTACTACGCGGGGGGGGATTTCGAAACGCCGATATGGATAAGCGCAGAGATCGCCTTCTCCAGAGGGGTGAAGGTACTGTATCAGGCGACGTGCGGGGCCGCTGCATATCACGAGTTCGACGGCGTGTTAGTGCCTCCTGGCAAAGTGACAGCAGAGATGATACGGGAATGGGGCTGGATCGTGACTCAATGGTTGCCAACCGAATGCAGCACAATGGTGAGTGTCTGAAAGGACTACTACGGGGATGGATCTGACATTAGAGGGTATTTCTGCAGTATACCCACGGACATTACCGCTGTCAGCCCTGCCAAACGACTGAGCACCCGGCAGACAAGATGAAGAAGGTGAAGGACGTGGATGATGATGATGGAGAGGAGGAGGAGGAGGACCACGAGGAGCACGACGACGACGACGACGACGACGACGACGACGAAGAGAGATCGAAAAAGAAAGAAGAACAGACAGCATCAGTCGAGTATCTCGACGGATACCGGGTCAAGAAAGTGCTTCGGCCCCCCAAACCGATATCGGACGAAGAAGAGAACGGCGAAGTGGCTCGGCTGGAATGGTACGAAGCGACCGAAATATGTGATTCAAATCCAAAGAAGGACTGTTTGGGCTGCACGGAACGCGGGTATAAGTGTGGATGGTGCAAAGCCAAAGAGAAGATTAGAAAGGGTTCGTACGGCCGAAGCGAAGAGCGGAACGTCCTTGCTAACGGTTGACAGTACCCAGCAAAGAGTACGCGAAACCGACTCATATGTGGATCCCTGGGCGGAAGCCAAAACGGCAGGTAAGGTGGGAACGACTAGGCATTATTTGCCGCTGGGTGAAGCCACGTCCGCTTTCAAAGAATGAGAAGCGGCAGCTTGCTCTATTGGAAGGAGGAGAACAACTTCTGTCGCCATCGGAGGAGTCAGATGTCCAGGAAGAGTGAGGACGAATCATACATGTTTATATCGTCCAATGCAACGATCGTAATATTTGATGGTTGAAGAAAGAATGGAACGATTGATGAGGTTGGTTGGATGACGGCAACCCGTCGTCACTAGTGCCTGTAGAGATGATCGGTGGTCTTAGAGGACAGCATGTAGTGGTGGAACGTTTGCCGAGCGGTTAGATAACCCTAAAACACTATCGCACGATAACGCATTATCGTAGGATATCAAAACATCGCACGATATTTCATGGACCAAATATCATACGATACAATTTATCTCATGATAATCTGTTATCGTGCGATACTTTATGGACCAAATATCATACGATACAGTTTATCCCACGATAAGCTGTTATCGTGCGATAATCGAACCCATAAGAATCCCTTATTGTAGGATGATTTGCTGTTCTTCTGTTATCGTGCGATACTTTATGGACCAAATATCATACGATACAGTTTATCCCACGATAAGCTGTTATCGTGCGATAGTCGAACCCATAAGAATCCCTTATTGTAGGATGATTTGCTGTTCTGAGGGCTGTACAGGGATGAAAGAGTGTATGCAAAGGGTGCGACACACAAAAGAGTTGTATTGGGATAGCATGACTATGTAAGAAGATAGAGAGAAATGTGGAGGGGATAAGAATGTCATAGTTCGTCACCCGTGGGGAGGGCGGGGCGAGTTTGTGCAGCGGCCAACCGAAGAGAAAACACCTTCCGGAAATCATCGGAAAATCCAGGTGGTGTGTACTGGTGGACAGAGCGGTTGGGGCTGCTCTGGTGAGTGGAAGTCCCATGTTCTCCGGATGTAATGGAATTAAAGACAAGCTCGGCAAATGCGCGTTCAACGTTGTCAGGGAGTCCGAAGTGCTGGGTTTTGAAGAGCAAACCATGTGACCCGTCGGTGTTGACCTTGAACGAATGAGCAAACAATGCAGAAAAGGCACAGTGTGCGCATGCTTTCTTGGGACAAACGGCCAACGGAAAGGTGTTCTGCGAAAGGTGAGCAAATGAAAATAGGGAAGAAGAAAGAACTCGCCGAAAGAGCTCTGGACAAAGCCGAATATTGAGAGACTTGGTGGAAGAGAAGGCATCGACCATCAACATGGATGCATTTAGAAATGGGACAGAGGGCTTGAGGGTCGCGGGATTGACGCATAAGGGCCATGAGGATAGCTTCACAATGATAGTGGGCCGAGAGGCCCACGGTGGTAACGTTCTTGAAGAACCGGTCGAGCTTGACATGAGACGCGACCGGGGATGGGAGAGCTGATGGCAACCACGCTTTGATACTGTCGACCTGAGCTTGCGTGAGGTGAATGACTGGTGTATTACTGCCACTGATAACGAAGGCTGTTGGGTGCCACGTAGGGGAAGAGCCGGTCCCATGAAAGAATCGACGCAATTCTGTGACCGCGAAGATGAAAGCACAGAGGTTGTTGAGAAGAGTCTTGACGAGGGCTGCAAGCCACCCTAATTCGTCGTTGGAGTCGGACTCAACAATAGCGGTAAGGGTATCTTCGATTCCAGCGATGTCTTCCCAATAGACCTGAGAAACGGCTGGATCGTTGGAGGTTTCCGCCACGGGCCCAGGGGAGAGGGCAACCTCGGGCCGTGATTCGGTGAAACCGGGCTTAAGTGCTTTGCCTAAAACGTCGGGATTAATAGGGTTGGGAGAAAGAGCAGGAAGGGGAATACCAAGGAGGTCACGGAGAAAGAAGCTCTTGTCATTGAGAAGCTTTTTGAATAGCTCCGCAAGGGTGATGTCGCCTTCCGCGACGGTAGGGTGGCCGTAAAAGAATTGAGAAAGAGCTTCGAGACAGGCGACAAGCATCTTGAGAGTGTCATCAAAGACCGCAGGGTCGGGAAGTTGGTGATTAGCAGGATGGCGCAGGCTGCGAGTATCAACGCCATCATATCGATCGATGTCGGCAACCGCAGACCCGATCGTGGAGAGGAAATATGCGATAAGAGCACACCAGATTCGACAGTTGGAGGTGGAGAAAGTGCCATAGTGTTGATCGGGAGTGTCATCCGCATGCAAGAGGCGGTGCCAGGGAACAACACGTCCTTCAAGCTTCTGTGCAGTCTGAGAGAGGGAAGCGATTGCTTGCCAGATTGTATGAGAAAGCTCGACTCGAAGTGGCGGATCTTTTGGGAATAGACTGGGAAAGGTGCCTTCGTGTTTGAAAAAGCAGTCTCGGAAGATTTGATAGAGCGGAATGGTGAAGGGGCGATTGCAAGTTTTGTATCTTTGGTGGAGCTTCCCATTGCAATTTCGGAGAATATAACGAAGTAGAACGCTACATATCGAGGGACATTGTGAGAAGGATTTATGAAAAGCGAGAGAGGACTGACAGAGGATCGGTGACGGAGGATGACTCTAAGATGGCAAGGACAAGTCGAAGGTAAGTCTCAAACGATGGCGCACGAGCGTGCATAACTTGGCTAGAGACAGGAGGGGTGAGCAGTGAAGTCGGTTAGAAAGCATTACTCACGAGGAGAGAATGCGCTTGCTGAGTGCCTGTACTTCGTTATCGGGCAGAGGGGATATTTGGACGACGTTCCATTGTATAGGACCAGGGGCCATTGATGAACCAGATGGGCTTGAGTGGCCATCATCCAGAACGGTGGAGGGATTGCGAGCAAATATAATGACATCACCGCGCGTTGCACCATGGGAAGAAGGGGACGGAGTAGTGTTGTGTTGGGTGAAGAAGGAGCGCATAGTAAGATTCGTGGTGGAAGGAAGAGTACTAGCTGTGTTGACCGGGAGCGTCGTTGTAGGGAGAGGTTGAGAGGACGCTAGAGGTAGACCGCGAGATGCGGCAAAAGAGGGGATCCGCATCTGCTGTTCGAGCGTATTTCCCCAACAGGCAACCAAAGCAGCGGACTTCGACATGAGCAGGATTTCGGATTCGGCGGTCTTGTCGGAAATGGTGGGATTGATAATGGAGGTGGGATCCGGCTGAATTGCTTCGTGGATAGCGGAGAGAATGGTGGCTGCTTGGTGAGCATCCATTAGAGCGAAAGGGGATTGGTCCATGGCGGTAAGGATATGGGGAGGCGTGCGGGAAGGGGAAACTAGGAGGGGAGGAGATACGACGGCCGGGACTTGAGTGGTCGACCTGACTCAGAATGACGAGGGAAGCTATCTCGATGGCAGAACAATGATAGGATGGGCTTCTCAGCACAGCCCAGGCAACGACGCGGGAAGGTAGCCAGATTGAAGGGAGATGAGAGCATTATGAAGCCAATGGGAGGTAAACGTTGAGATGAGATATCGTAGGATAAAAACATATCGTAGGATATAGTATTAACACAGGATAAATTGAATAACGCCTTTACGAGACTGATCAACGTAACTTAAGACAAGTAGGAGACAGGTAACCGGTTACAAGGCTAGGCGATCGGGGCTCTAATCTGAGTTTAAAAAGGGATGAAAATTAGAAAGCGGTTTAGGGAAATAGGAGTGGACGGGGAACGGGTCTGAGCGCGCGGGCAAGGGTCTCATGGACCTGTCCGTTCCTCATCTCCATACGCCATGCACCACGCGCAAGGAACGCACACGTTCACCTCACCCCGCGGCCCCTTTCCATATGCCCAACCCGCCCGCCTCGAGGTCGTTCCCGCCCGTTCGTGCGAGCCCCACACTGCCTGGTCAGAGGCGCAACACAGCGTAAAATAACTTTCATCCACTGTCCTACCTACTCCAGTATTTTCACTCCGGCATGCATTCACTTGCCAGTCCTAGAGTCTCCAAGACAACCCGCCCCGGCCCTCCGCCTCACCTGACCAGCGCCCCGCACAATAGCCCCCACCGCACCAGCAAAGCCACAAAGCCTCGTGCCCAGGCCCCAACGCACCCACCAACCACCGTTCGGCGAAGCCCAGCACTCACACAGTAGTAGTATTCGTCCGCTCTCCGGAGCTCCAATATTAATCCAATCCAACCGCCACACCAGCCTTCCCCCGCTTCCTCCCTTCCTTTCTCCGCCCTTCGGCAACCTACCGATCACTCTTCGTCCCTTGACGCGCCCCTATGCACCGAGCCGGAGCCGAGTTCCCCCTTGCCCCTTCGGGACACCGCAGATCCACAGTAAAGAGTGGTACATAGGAGGTGACGTAAACACCCGCCCCCTTCTGCCCCTACAGAGTTTCTCCGTTTCTCCGGGCCAATCCCCCGAGAGCTCTCGAGCCCGAAGGGGCAAGGTGGTGCGGAGGAAACACCGCCACGGGCGGACCTTGGATCTAAATCTCGCGTCCCTCATCGCGCTCTCGCATCCGTCGAGCACTCGCACTCGCTTAGTGGCGAGTACTTGCAAAACAGGAGTAGGGGACCGTCGGTAATACAAGGCTGATCTGATACGGCCTCGAGTGAAATGTGGCAAGTTTTGTCAAGGGCAGAGCTTGCCAAATCTACCACGCTTGGTAGATTCGGCAAGGTGCACGCAGCCGGTAACTCTCGCCCTCTCGCACCACTCCCAAGTCAGCTGCCACGCCCTCCCTCCCAGCACTCGCCTTCCTTCCCTCCAGACCCAACCCAAACGCAAGCCTCAAGCCCCCAGCCCCGCGTCTGCACTGCGCCGCAACGTCCCGCCCTGCCCTGCCCCGTGATCTACGGTAATACAGTACTAGTGGTTAATGGTTGTGGCTCGATTCAGCTGCAGAGACCGGCGCCGGGACGCACAGGCGGTTACTTAATCGTGCGGTGTGTTGTGCTCGCGTGACCTCGCTCGCCGGCGGACGCAGAACCCTGCCCAGGGTGCGGGGAAGCTCGAGCGGCTACACTCACTAGTGACAATGTGTATGTTAGTTGACCTTTAGCTCGCGGCCTAGGCCTGCTTGGGCTATTCAAGCGTCATACGTAGTTATTTGTTGAGAGCATGATGACGGTTTCGTGTCAGAAAATTTCCGGCCGTCGATTGCCTGGAACTCCTGCACAACAAGCAGAACGGAAAGGACGCAAAGAAGAAAAGGGTAAACCGTAAGGCAGAAAGGCACAGCCCCGCTCGTCATCCCGACCGCTCAGCGGAAGTTGTTTCCCGTCTTACTTTTCCACCTAGCAACGCGCTCATACAAGCGTGCAGTGCACCGGCCCCTTGTTCCACCCCCTGGCACGCACCAACCCCACGGGGCAGAACCCTTCTCGCCTTGCAACTTCCGAAACTTCCAACCTTCCCGGCGTTCCAGCGCCTGAACCCCGCCGCCCCGGGCACCCGGCCGCATGGCAACCTTAATCCTATTTTCCTGGCCCGGGCTTCCCGGCGGGATCCGCTTTCGAAGCATATCCAGGAAACTATCTGTTTGGTGACTCGCCGGTGGCCGGCCAACACCTCTAAGTACCAAAGCTTCGTTCTGCCTATTCTTCTTCTACTGGACCGTATCTATCGCGCTCCGGTCCTGCGGTCGGCCGACGCCCGAAATGCCCACTGCTGGCACACGCACCCGCTACCCATGCCTGCACACTTCATAATCACAGCGCCTATGAGATCCGCACTGCCCACTGCCCAAGCACAAGCACAAACCCGCTCCCCGCTCCCCATTGTCCATCGCCTCGGACCAACCACTTCATACACATCAGCGCATCTGTATCACCCTCCCCCCTCTGCTGGACTCCAATCCGGCCGGTCCCGCGCTAGCCCAAAAGCGGGCCCCGGACCGGGTTGGCCTCAGTTCCTTATAAGGGGATGCGGCTGCGCGCGGCCGGGGGAGGCGGGTGAAGGTTAAGCTTATGGTTCCCTGCGTAACCACACGTATGGTGCTGTGCGCTCGGCACGCAGGGGGAGCGTTAGGTGGTCACACCTTGAATCCTCGGTGCCGGACCTTACCAGACAGCGGAGAGTTGTCAGGGATCAAGATCAAATCAAATCAAATCACGCAATGCCATTATGAGGGCAACACTCCTATGTTTGTGCTCGTAGCGCCGCAGCCCAGGGTGTGGGAGCTCCTATCACCCCCAAACCAACGTTGCCTCCACCCGTCCGCCCCAGCAGGCCGACAATAGCGCCAACGAGCCGGCGCGTTGATTAACGCCGTCGTGCATCAGGAGAGATCCCCCTTTGTTGCGGCCATCAGCGGCATGACTTGCAGCACATGGACGTGTGCAGAGCGCGTGGACAGGGGAGCCAACGTGCTGGATGCTGTTTGCCTGTCAGCGGCTCGCCAGCCGGTGCGGGCCGCCCGACGCCGCGCGTCGCTGGCGTAAACGCTTCCTACCCTGAGCTTCTGGCTTCTCGGGCGACCTTAGCTTCTGGGGCGGTGCTGACAATGCTTCTTGCGGATGCTGTTCCCAGGGCGCTGCTTTCGCCGTTTCCTAGTTTTTCTGTTCGACTCACAAAGCTGGAGCGGTCGAGCACGGCCCTTCCCACAGCATAAGATGCTTTTAAGCTGCGTACTGCACTGCGTTACGGAGATCTTCATAATGTGTAGCCCATGGCACGGAGCTGCTTCTCACACAGCTGCTGAAGCCGCCGGGCATCCTCAGATGTGTACTTCCTCGAAAATGTGGATAACACCCAACATCAACGAACACTACCGGGCGAACTCACAGATGTTGCTCTGCATATCTCCGCGTCCGCCTCTTGGAGAGGACAGGTACAATGCATGTGCGCCCTAACACCGACGCGTAGGCCACGATACTCCAGCCGGAGCTATCGACGGGCCAGGTCAAGACGGATACATCGTCTGCACACGAGCGGACTTCGGATCGGTCGGCGTTTCCGGGAGTCCACATCACTCATGTCGACACGTAATCCCTGGCACGCGATGTTGGGCGCTGATATAAATACCCCAGTGCTTTCCGGGGCAGTAATCTCGATTCTTTTCAGCCTTCGCCTTTCCTCTGCGGAAGAGTCATCAGAACCTCGGCAAGATGCCATCCCATGGACGCCTCAACTGGATTGCGGGGCTTCCTCTGGATGTGTGGTTTCATATGTTCCACGTCTGGCATCAAGCTGACCTGCCTTTTGCCACCATTCTCCTTACGTGTCGCGACCTCTACCGTATTGGCCGCCCATACCTATATCGCGGCGTGGAGTTCTTCTGGGCTGTGGATGGAATGTTGGTTCAGTACAAAAATCCAAGATGCCTTCCTGCCCATGACCTGGTGTTGCACACCGAAGAGGACGCAACCACTCTGAGGGATATTACCATCCACCGCTATCTACCGGAGCAGGCCAACACATCCTCTACCCTTTCTGTTGGTCTCAAGTTCCTTCAGCACTTGACGTTATGCGACACTATCATCACCGTGGACGTC
Organism: Calocera cornea HHB12733; assembly: GCA_001632435.1. NCBI lineage: Eukaryota > Fungi > Basidiomycota > Dacrymycetes > Dacrymycetales > Dacrymycetaceae > Calocera > Calocera cornea. Next base: position 67,952 of record KV424068.1, read on the forward strand.
CTCGCCCTGCTCACTAAGCTCGACACCCTCTCAAGTGTTCATCTCCATTGGTGTCAGGTCAACCACGACGCGCAGCTGTCAAGAGTCAACAGCCACCCGGCTCCCAGGCTCCAGCATCTGGAGATATTCGCCCTTCAGTTCAACTCGCCCGCAAATAGAAGCAAAAGAGTACAGCAGATGGTCTCTGCTGAGCTTGGTGCGCTTTTCAAGTCAATTTGTGGTCCATACACGCGGAAATTGGACTTGGCACCACCCCAGATCTTCGGCCCTGTATCCTCGAGGGTGCTCATGTTCGAGTCATTGTGGAGTTTGCAAGAAGTGTTTTCGGCAGTTCCTTCTTATCTTACCCATCTGAGATGGCGCGCACCTACTTCAACTTCCGATTTGGTCACCATGCGAAGTCTGTCACAGCTGTTCACTCGATTGACCAAGCTGCAGGTACTTGTGGTGCCTAAGTGGAGTTCCCGCATGAAATTGCAACTATGCAGTGGTGTCCTCCCTGAACTTCGGCATCTTTCTGGTCCGACAGCCTTCATGGAGGCGATGCTCCCACATGTGGGCGCGCAGCTAATGAGCCTTCTTGTACCGGTGTCATGGGATGAGGATTTGTTCGACAGTGCCAAGTGGGCGCGTCGTGATCGACTACTCAAGGTAAGTGATAAATCTATCAATCGTGGAGGATATCACCCACTCAAGCACCAATTATACCACCAGGTTCTTCATGTAGCACTTCATGAGCTACCGAATGTACAGTTTATAATGCTCTGTCTACCATCTTGCTCTGACGACGACGTCCTAGTCGAGCATCACATCTTTGTGGGTACTCGGCAAAGTGCAGTTTGAACCAACTCAACAACTTGCACAGGTGCGTGATATACTCGCCATGATTCCCTCGGGCTATACTCGGCACGTGGAAGACTGGCGAGATGTGTGGCCCCCGTCCCAGCCCAAAGCCATCATACTCCAGAGAGATGGGTCAGGACGAGGTCGGCATCACGACATTTGGATCGAAGACATCGTAGCTCACCCGGCAGAACCCCTTATGGATCTGCGAGATCTCATGCGCTTTGGAGGAGGTCGGCGTCATGGAGCTGAGAGAAGGAGCAGCGAGTGGTGGCCAAGGGGCTTGGCCTACTAGTACGAAGGACTACTAGTACAAAGGACCAGTCACTTCTCACGAAGCTTGTGCCTTGCGGCACTTCTCACATGTCACGTTACTTCATATGTTCTGGGCACGTTGAACTCCTCTTGTATGGCGTTGATCATTCTCCTGGATTCCTTCCTCCACATATGATGATGTGTTCTTCGTTGATGAGGTTTAAACTCCGGATGATTTTCGTGTCGTGCACTTGCTGGAGAGTCCAGCCATGAGCTCACCTAGCACCTCTACTGTACAGCTCCTTTATTATTGCCAATCGTGTGTGCCCGGGCAAACACTAGCTCAGCAATAAGAGGCTCCATAATGCAACTTGATCAACTTCCTTGCCAAACCTGGGTTCACGTCCCCCATTATCTAGTCCCGACCTTTCAGCATGAGGGGAAACATATGCCTGCATTCATTTTTGCAAGTCTACTATTGGGTTGGAACAAACAAAGGTTCTGGGGCTATTCAGTGGACTCGGATAACCTTGACGTGTGCGGTATCTATCTCTACGGAGTAGACAGAGACACTAGTTGGGACTACCAGCTGGACAATGCATCTAGCGGAGTCCGTCTGAGTCCCGCAGTAAAGAGACGTCAGTATTCGATTACGGATGATCTAATCAGACGCACCAGTTGCAGTATATGTCGTAACTCAGATACGTCTCCCCCCCGTACACAGAGCCGCACTCTCCCGCACCGGGGAAATCCGTGAACCACTCTCCCATATTGACCGACTCGTTCGCGTCATCCCAAACGATCAGATCGCACTGGTAGGAGGTGGAAGAGATCTACAAACGGTGATAATGACCGGATAAGCTAGACGACCTCTAGCTGACCCGAATACACACTCGCCTTGACCGAAGAAACTGGCTGGTTGAACGTACCAACGTGATCTCCAGTTCCCTCGCCTCCGACCGTTTGAACGTAGTTTGCATCGAGGCACCCTGGGACAAGGTGTTATTGCGAGTTCACCTGTGCCAGACAGCATCACAAGCCTTGGCCTGTGTAGGCATCAATCCACAGGTACTGGGCAGATACAGAGCCTAGGAGGCGGAGGAACGATCCCGTCGAGGCGATGTGGAGGAACTTCATTTCATGAAGGGGATCAGCGTTGAAGTGATTTGCCGGATTTCAACGAGTTGGAGCGATGCGGTTGAGGGACTGAAAGAGGCTCTCAAACTGGCGTCTCTTATACACTTTCGAGCCTCACTTTCCTCGTTGGAGACACGAAACTGACTGTCACGACGCTCTCGGCAAGAGCCGACCAACGTGCCAGGCACGAGCAACTGGTTGGCTCAAGGCTAGTCTCTCTACGGGTCCCCGGTCGAGCGGAGAAGAAGAGAGCCGTGTAATGTTGGAACTGTGCCATCTTCAAACGCCCGAGAGCCGGGACATGCCGGCAAGCGGTCCCCCAACATGCTCGGTATGGTTTGTTGTCAACAGGTTCGCCAAGCCGGGCGTGCCGTGCGTCATGCAGGGTACCCATGTGTTGCTGGCGTAAAGACTTCCTACCTGACTTGGTATCAACGAGGAAGATGCAAGTAGTCTGAAGGACATCGCCCTTCACTGGGTTTTCCCGGAGTGCGCTAACGCTTCTCTTACCTGTCGGCCTCGGAAGTCTGCATGCAACACAGCGACATGATCACTGGTCTGGACACCCTTTGTGTTTCTTGGTAATGGTGCCAAGGCGACTTCGATGTTGTGTTGTCGGGATGTAGACTCGGCTGTGCCGGGACGCGGGCCTGAGGCCCCCAGCTAACATGGCTTGAATGAAGTGCTTCAACATGTGTCTATGGGTCTCGCTTCCTTTTTCAACGTTGTTCTTTCCAAATCGAGCGAGGGTGGACGCCGCTGCCGCATTCTGCCACCTCTTACAGCTGTATTACTACGGGCGCATAGATGTGCGTTACTGTACTCGGGTATGGCCCGATGAGAAGCCAATGGCGAGCACAGCTCTTTGCTAGATTTTCAAAGGGGCTCAAAGACGGCACGGTGCCCCCTCGCGATCCGTTCAAATTCTAGAATCATATGGAATGATTTGCGCCCGTATCGTCCGCTCCCCAACCTTTGCACACACCGTCCCTAGGGCTGCCTGCTGTATCGGCAGAAGCCCTCCAGACGCTCAGCCATCGCAAGCCAACAAGCCGCTCAATCCGAGGCTCCAGCATTTGGAGATCGCATACACACTTGAGTATTCAGTTCTATCCCCCCGCATGCTGTAGCACGGATCTTCCCTCCGTTGAGCTCGTGGCCTTCTCAACTCAAGGCTCGGACTATACCTCTGGAGATATGACTTGTCACCGCCTCAGACCTTCGCCCCGATATCCTCAAGTATACTCATGTTGCAGTCATTGCTGAACTTGCAGGAGGTATTCTCCACACTCTTGTCCACTCTTGCCCATCTGGGAGGGCGCACACCTACGTCGTACTGCGGTCTGGGTACGCTGCACAGTCTGTCACAACTATCGACTGGGTTGACCAAGCTGAGAGTCCTTGTCGTGCATAGCTGGAGTTCTCTCATGCGCTTGGGGCTATGGAGCAATAATGCCTTCCCGAGACTTGGGCATCTCACCAGCCCAATGGGGTTGTTTGAAGCCAGTGTCCCATATGTAGGCAGCCAGGCGACGAATATTCTGATAATCTATCATTCAAATGCGAGGAGGACGTGTTAGACGAGAACTTGTGGGAAATTCTCGCCCGGATGCTCGAGGTATGTCAACAATCCTCGGGTTTCCGGGATCTTGCCCGCCAGAGAACTTACACAAAGAACAGATGCTGCCCGTGGCACTCCGTGGACTACCCAATTTGCAGATGATCATGCTGTGTTTGCCTTTTCGCTCTCGACCTGTGACTGTTTAGGCCCTCTGTGTCCACCAACAGACAGCCGCCTCAGTAGACTTAGATTATCTTAGTCGCTCTGAGAGCACGTTTCCAGATTATCTTAGCTCGGTCATGAGCGCGTCCTCGCGATGCAGTAGCGGATGATCCCAATGAGATATCCTGCGGAAGGTCAAGATATCTATGGAGCTCGATGCAAACGGGTGTCCCATTTATTGCGTTACAGTATCACAGTCAGTACAATGGCAGTCACGTTAGTAGTCTCATCGTGGTTCTTAAGCAGCGGTAGCAGTAGCAGTAGCAGTAGCGGTAGCAGTATCAGCAGTAGTAGCACGTTCGTGTCCTCTCTTCAACGTCATTCAATCAGCTGGAATCCCCTTCTTCTCAGAAATCACCTGAATCTCGTCGGCATCCTCGATCTCGTCGATTTCTTCAACGTCTTCGACTTTGGTATCGTTGGGGCCGTGCATATACTCAGCTGCGGTGACATGGTAGTTCAGACCCTCATGGTATTCGTTATCATTAGCACCCTAGACTGAAGTTAGTCTGGCGCCTGCTCACAAACATATAGTACCATACCTTCCAACGAGTAGTGCGGACTTGAACGGTGAACTTCCACGTGGTTTTCAACAGACGGCCCAAAGTCTCCAAGAACTTGGCCTGGAAGCTCGTCTGGTCTACGTTAAGATGATTCGCTGCCAGTGAGTGCGTTGCTCACCCTGTACGTGGCGAGCTCGGTCGCCGACACGTTCATGAGTTCATCAGCCAGAGGGGAGAATACATTGACACAGATAGACTCTGTCGGCTTGTCACCTAGCATCAACTTGAGATTGTAGCTGCATAGATAAATCAGTAAGTGGTATTCCGCACTCCAAAGAGCACAGAAGCGCGTACCAATAACGTGGATCGACATCGGTCGATCTGACCTGATGGCCTTTCGTCTTGCAAGGCTCCTTCTCAATGCTCTTGTTGCACGTCTCTCGAAAGCATGCTTCGTACAGACAGTCTTGGTCCACAACAGATATACGCGCGACAATGGTGAAGGTGTCGACGCGGCCGCCGCGGCCAAGCCCCGACGTCAACACCTCTGCCACGGTAAGGGTCTCGGAGCGTGGCGTGACGTTTGAAACTTGACCTGCTCCGGCACTATATCCGGATGAAATGTGCTCAAACGTCGTGTCTTTGTTGACCGTCTTGAAGCTGAAGAAGTCTTAGCCAGTTATCACTAACGTCGATTAAATGTACTCACAAAGCCTTCAATTGTTCGACACCATCCGTGTTCCGCGGCTCAAGCCGCATGCTCGTGCGTAAAGCATAATAGTTAAGAGAGGTACCTCCATATCTGCGAACTATCACATTCCTCAAGAGCAACACCTGGCCAGGCTGCCTGGAGAACGTAGTGGCGTTGTCGCCCCATAACATCAGCCTCACCACGAACTTCTTCGTGGAGGTCAGATGGACCTCGCGCCGAATACGTTCACCAGTTTCATCCCCATCATCATCGGGTGACGTCAAGGTGCTTTGTTCGGCAACGCGCTTAATTGCTGAGATAGACTGGAGATTTCCGACCGACAGGATGACGCCCATTACGTTGACCGGCGTTTTGTCGGCCATGCCCCTCAAGAGATGGATTTCAGTCAGCGGATACGAGATCGGAGGGATGCCATGGTCCTGATGCAGAAGCTGAGTATATGCACTCAATCAACACTCACATCAACTCACTTGAAGGGGAAACTCCACGTTGTCGGATCCAGAGATCACCATTTCAACGTTCAGAATGTCATCCCGTTGAAACTTTGTTACAGCTTGTGTCTTAACATTGCTGATACTCATGATCTACAAACGTATCAGTGCATGCCTCAAAGTATCATGGACACACGTACGGAGCCTACTACAGCATTTTCCATAACACCGTTGATCGCGGACTCGTCGAAGGTCAAAACTCTCATGCCATCCTGCACACAATCAGCCAAACACTGCGTTGCGGGTGCAAACGACGTACCCCATCTTTGTCTCGCACAATTAACGTCAGGATCAAGCCGCTCCCTTTCGCATTACTCCAACGACTTGGTCCGGTGAGTTCGTGGATCCTGACGTAGACAATCCACGGGAAGCGATTTCTAGGATTAACTTCCTTCAACGTGAGGACTTGAGGGTTCTCTATATCCCAGTCGCTGGCGACGACAAAGTTGGAACGACCAGACGTAGACGGCGTCGTCTTCGGCGTTTTGACCTTGATCGGTTTGACGTCAACCTGGTCCAGTTTGACGTCGACCTGGTCTTCCACCTCCACCTTGACAAAATTCAGCTTTGGGGATCCGACTCTCTTGTGAAGTCCCATATACGCTGCGCGCTTCGTCCGCTGCCTCTCCTTGCCCTTGCCTTTGGGGTCGGGAAGTACGGCAACGTCAGTAGACTCTGCGGCTGCTGGGGTCTCTGTAGGTGCGAGGCTGGCGGCGTCAATCTTGGAGGTTTCCTGGACGTTTGCAGGAAGTGATACGGTACTGGTGGCAGGTGCGTCTACATCGATCGAATGCTCCGCAGTAGCCTTCGCGGCGGTCAACTGCAAGGCCGAGATCTCGGGCAACTTCACGTCCGGCAGGGTCAACGTGTTCTTCTCCGTCGTGGGCATGGTCGGACCACCAGTCGGACTGGTATCATTGGCCAGGTGACCGATGGTATCGTCACGTTTGGGCCCAGCAACGTTCGAGGTGCCACCAGACTTGGGATTACGTTTTCCCGAGGGCGTGGAGAAAGGATTGAATGGAAGAAGTTTGCTGTGCTTTGAGGGTTGGTGGGAGTTTGAAGTGCGAGAGTCTTGAGTCGAGGATCGAGTAATAGACGTAACAGAGAACGTGGACCGAGA
>KV424069.1:0-74952 GCA_001632435.1 Calocera cornea HHB12733
CCGGTGCGCAGAGTCCGTCGCAACGGGATGGCGACCTTGCAAGGCCAAGCACGCGCTCATCACACTTTGTATACACCAGATAGCCCAATAATACCATTACCTGAACCTAGTTACAGTGGTACAATCGTAGTACTATATGTATCTAATCCGCTGCAAGTGTTGCGCGGCTGGGCCCTTTACCTGAACCTCAGACCAGCCCTCCACGTGGGCTGACAAGGGCTCACAAGCCTTATCGGGACCCACCATCGGTCACGAGGACCACAACAATTGCAGACTCAGCCATAAGGGTCTGAAAAGGGGTCCCAATCCGCGCCCCGTTTTTGTGATGCAAAATACTAGCTGTCCACGAAGTGCCTTCATGCTTTCCAAACCGATTCTCATGTGGCAATGAGGTGACCTGCTAACGATCTGGCCCTGCGCTCTAGGGCCATTCTGACTGCGCATTCATGTCACAACAAGGTACAACTGTTCTAAACACTGCTGGGGCAGACGTGGATCAGGTATACATCCACGGCTGGTGTCGTACGGTCAGTCCACCCAGCGTTGAACCACGACGCTGTTCAACAAGCCAGCATCCTTGATGGTCTGCGACTCATCCTCCAACACCTTGGGAGGGAAGGTCGTTTGGATGTTGTAGGCGCGAGCAGCGTTCTCTGGTCGGGATCTAATACGCGGCCAGTCAGGATCGGGTACGGTAGTAGTCCATCGGGAGAACAAACGTACGCATTGACGAAGTTGCGAATATCTCCAACAGTGTGGGTATGGTTCATCCGACACACAAGTCTGAGATACTTTGAATACCAAGAACTTCCCCGTTGACTTGAACTTACCTCGTCCCGTCCGCTAATCTGACTTGGATGCTGGTATTGGGCTCGTCCATGTTGACCTCGAAACTCCTCGGAGCTGCGGCAGCGGTAGCAGGGGCGTTAGGGCGACTGGTTGCGGCTGAGCTACTGTCTATCGCAGGGAATGTTCCAGGCATGAGGATGCTTCCCGCGGTGGGCGCGTCAGCTCCTGCAACCGATGGAGTGGGAGCGCCGAGTCGGTGGCCAGAGCCACCAAATGGACGAGGAGCAGGCGGTTTGTAGTGTTCATCGGTGCGTCGAGCAACACGAACTTCGACGGGTTGACCGACCCGCACATTCAACGCTTGCGGTGGTGCATGACCGGCATTAATCTGTTCAAGAAGCTGCGCATTCGCAGGATCATCGTACCGGTAGAGCGGTCCGTCGTCCACGCTGAAACCCTCATGCCAGAAGTTCAGCTCCCTCACAACACGCTGCGCTTCGAATTCGTCTTCGGACTCAGTTGACGCAGCGCCGGTAGGATCAGGAACGAATTGAGACTCGACCTCATCCGACCCTAGGGTGTAGCCAGAGCCGTGGAAGGTGGTCGATCTCGCTTCCTGAGGCTCGCCTGGTGCGGATAAGCTGGCACCGCTTCTGGATGAATGGCTAGACGCGAGAGGTGTAAGAGCATGAAAGGGATGACGTAAAGATCGGCTTACTCCGCAGCCTTCCTAATGATATCACCAATGATACGGTCGGCCCCTCTCCGCTGCCTGGCGCTGTCCGGCGCTTGAACAGCAAGACCGCTGTGTCAAGCGCATCAGACCATACTACCAGAAGGTGATACACTTCCTTACCTCCGATCCCCTCCGGCAAACCAGTTCTCCGGTTCATCTGGTCCCTCATCGTCGTCATCATCATCAGGCATGCGAGCGATCCTTGCGGGATTGGATGCAGCTCCTCCCATATCGCTCAGGGTTGCAATGCGACGACCTCCAGAAGGAGCAGACGGCTGAGAAGTACTATATCGATTGTTTATACAAAGCCCCACACGCAGATGGAGTCTACTTGCCTGGATTGACCGATGCGTCCGACTCGGGGATTCCCACTGCCAGCAGCACGCGCAGCCCACTCAGGCGGCAGATCCTCCGAGGGCTTGTCTCCTCCAAGGGTTGACATTTGAGTGAATAATGCTAAGACGACGACGACGAAGACGACGACGAGGCAGAGATGGCGGTCAAGGGATTAGATGTATGCGACTGCCACTCGGTGGGGTGACGCAACACCGCAAAGGGACACCTTTAGGCGGAGTGCCGGAGGCATTTCGTTCGGGCCCTTCGCGCGTCGTCCCCAACCAGTAGTAAGGCTCCGCCGGCCCTGGGCACGTCTTTGGCTTGAGAGGGAATTCTCAAGGATACTTATATTGTCACAGACGCTGGACTGTTCAGTTGCCGCAGTTTTACCACATGCCACCCTCTACCGTTGGTCTGTGTCAACTCCCACGCTAAAGCTGAGTCCCAGTTCCAAACAGTGACCTGGCGCGTTGGAGGAGACTCCGATGCGCCGTCGCTGCCCTTGGGAGCGTCGGCAGGACTAATATGTCCTTGAAGGTCAACACTGTTGGCACTCTAGCTGGAACCACCAGAGTCAACGTCATCGGAACCGCCATCGGAATCGTTCTTGTGAACGACGTCAAAACCGTCGTTCTTACTGACCTTGGAACCGCCGTTGACAATGTTGTTGGTTGAAACCTCATTGAAACGGCTGCGGGCAGTTTTGTTGTTGGTCGAAACTGTTATGCGACTGTCACTTGTACTGCAAGTTGTTGGAACCGTCATTGAAAGTGCAATGCAGTTTCAAGCTGGAGCCACTGTGGTATTTCTGTCAACACAAGCCCGCTTACAAGCTTGCTTCGGCACAGCACCACATTCAAAAACCTATTTGAAACGTGAATTACTCTGTCAATGCCACAAAACTAGTATTAACCGTCGTTGACGGATCCAACATGCCGATCGTTGAGCACCCCCTTATTAAATGACATATTCTGCACCAAGGGCATCCACGTCCTTGGCGCGCTTTCGAGGACATTATAAGTCCTGTCCCGGAGCGGGCGCACCCAACGGGAAGCACCCCTCTGCCTGGAACATTTTCTGTTACGCTGGTCAGTACATCACCTACAATTGATCGTCCAAGTGCTCCTCCTGAAGCTGCTCCAGTGCGTTAATATGGACGAGCCGAACACCACCATCCAAGCCGACTGGTAGACGGGACAAGGTGTGAAGGATTTGACCTTCTTGCAAGGGGTTCAGGGTAGAAGACGGAGGGCTCTACCGCTACTATGAGTGTGCGAATGCGCAGCTTCTTGAACAGATCAATGCCGGTCATACACCACCTCACGTTGAATGTGTGGGTCGGCCAACCCGTCGAAGTTCGTGTTGCTCAACGCACCGATGAACACTACAGTACTACAATCCCCACCCCTACCTCGTCCGTTTAGGGGCCCCGGTCATCAGCTTGGCGCTTCCACTTCATCGAGGTTCGAGAGGGCGAGGAAGGACGAAACGAGAAACTCACTGCAGAAGCACGGAGCAGGACATCACGTGACCTGCGTGACGAACAGCCGCTATCTACCATTAATCAATTGACCGTAGCCGGCTTGTGGGCTACCACAGTCTCGCCCTCGGCGGGAAACGCAGCACAGTTATGCACGTTCGTCGTCAATCAACCACCTCCAGATAACCTTGCACTAGTAACATCTCGACGTCTCCGCGCCGCACCAAATACCGACCTCCCTTCCTGAAATCTACCACACCGCCTTCGGTAATGACCTCCCCGACTTCCTTTACCACCCGAACATTGACCCACATCCCCTTCGGCGGTTCGTCCACACTTGCCGCAATGTCCAATACGTCGATGAATTCTGCGCGATAGCTCATGCTAATTTGCGCATAAGAGCGGATGAAGGTGAGCTCCGACGGCGATAACAGCGGTCGTATGGATGGCAACAGGTGGGTGACGGAGAGATGGGCTCGATGGAGCATACCGCGGAGCATGTTCAGCCGATGAGAATGGTAAACGAGCAACACGCGCTTCAACCTGCGTATTTGAAGATGATGGTGTGTTGATGTGAACATGACGGCTGGAGGTGGGGTCGGCGTTGGCCCGACTTCGTCGCCTGGAATCGCCGCACTCCGCAAGGACTGGACGAGATGCGCGTGGATGGTGTGGATCTGGCGTATGAGGGTCGTCACGACGGCGGCATTGTAAGGCAGGAGGGTGACTGTCTGAGCGGACCGTCGGCACTCCAGGAGAAGCGCTTGAGATGGATCAGTCGACATGGTTGGGGGATATCGATGGGTATAGTGACGGTATCGAGTGGTGCATGAATGTACGGGCGACCAGCAGCGGCGAGGCGCGTCGCCCTTACGTCGAGGTCGCGTCGCGCCGTGTCGTGTGCGTGTGCCGCGTGGCGGCCCTCAGGGACGGGATGCTTCCGCACTGAACCCAAAAGGGATTTGGAATTTGCTCTGTTTCACCTTCCCATCTCTGCGACACGCACCTCTGCAAGATGGCCACGCCAGAGACCGCCGACGTGGCGCAGCCTGTGCCTTCCTCTGTGCACATCACTACTACCCCTGCGATTAAGAATGCCCCGTTCCCCGCTGAGGGAAATGGGTATTTCTCCAACAAATTCCTCGCCTTCATCGTTCTGGCGATTCCTTGGTTGATCAAGCGGTCCTTGCCTCTCGTGCGCCGTGGCGGGTGGACTACATATTGGGTCATGGTGGCCATCCTCGGCCTTCCCATCACCGTGGCATACTGGCAGCTCACTAGCATGTACGGCCCGAGACTCAACCAGAAGCTTGCCTTCCCCGGTCGCCCCATTGAGGACTACCTCGAGATTAAGGATCCCCAGCTGAAGAAGGAGTACAACGGTAACAAGAAGATTCCAATCCAGACATTCTACGATGCCTACTTTGCGGGCAAGATCGAGTTCAAGGGTGGGTCTCACCAGCCATGGTCCAGTGCTGCAGCGTTTGAACACCCGTGCAGGTGACCCTCTCGATGTGCTCGAATACCGTCATGACTGGGCCAAGTTCACATTCACCTTCGACCTCTGGAAGGATTTCTGGACTCGTTTCATACCCGAGGTAATTCTCCATTCTCAGAGTCAGGACGAAGAGCAAGTCAGGGACCATTATGATCGTGAGTCCATCCCCGACTAGACTGTTTCCTCAAAATGCTGACCTCCAACAAGGGGGCGACGACTTCTACGAGTGGTACGCAGATCTATCAACTTCTCATTTACAATTTCTAAGACATCACCCTTAGGTTCCTCGGCCCTCGTATGGTCTACACGTCTGGTGTTGTCACCGACATTACTCGCGAAGAGACCCTGGAGGAGCTCCAGGACAACAAGCTTTCGCTTGTCTGCGAGAAGCTGGACCTCAAGGAGACGGACACTGTTCTTGACATCGGCTGCGGCTGGGGTACCCTTGCTGCGTTCGCTTCGAAGAACTATGGCTGCGACGTCACTGGCATTACTTTAGGCCGGAACCAGACAGCATTTGGCAACAAGCGCATAGCTGACAACGGTGTTTCCTCCGAGAAGGCCCGCATTCTCTGCATGGATTACCGCGAGATTCCCAACACGCCCGGCCACTACACCAAGATTGTCTCCCTTGAAATGGCTGAGGTGGGTATCCCTCGATCGGAGTTCTGTGCAGCACCTGATGTGAAGAACAGCATGTCGGCGTTCGTCGTTACAGCACCTTCCTTCGCCAGATCTACGACCTCCTGGACGACAATGGCCTCTTCGTCTTGCAGGTTGCTGGTTTCCGTCCGCGGTGGCAGTTTGAAGATCTCCTTTGGTATGCATGCTCTGATCCTTTCTGTTTTCGGTCCATTCTGACTGCGGAATAGGGGTATGTTCATGAACAAGTACGTTTTCCCGGGCGCCGATGCCAGCATTCCGTTGAACTGGGTGCTCAAAGAGGTCAGCACAGCTCAGTCTCGAAACGGACTGATTAACTGACAGGCATCTAGCTGGAAGTGGTTGGGTTTGAGGTGAAGAGTGTGGACGTCCTTGGCGTTCACTATTCCGCGACGCTTTGGAGATGGTACAAGAACTGGTTGTCTAATGAAGAGAAGGTCCTTGCCAAGTACGGTGACAGGTACGAATCCACTGAGAGGTTCCATTGCCGCGTTTGCTAATTACGGCCTGCACAATAGGTGGAACCGCATTTGGAAGTATTTCCTCGCGTCGGCAACAATTGCGTCTAGGTATGCGACATGCGGTGCCAAGAGAATTGAGAAGCTGATACCCCTATGCAGGCAAGGGTCGGCGTCTGTATTCCAAATCACGCTGCATAAGAACTTGAACGCGTTCCCCCGCATAGAGGGGGTGCCAAGCCACCTGGCGCTGCACCACAAGCCCAAGAAGGCTGTCCAGTGAGTGAACGTGTCGCTATTAGACCGGACAACGCCAGCTCACGAGAATGACGCTCTGTATAGGACAATCGTGTGAGGTTCGGAAAACGGCAAGGCTCTCTTTTGCTTAACTTAGCCAAAAAATTAAGCTAGATGATGATACATGGACATTGTCTCTGATTACTTACGGTATTCCTCGGTCTCCAAGGCCCTGTCCACCTTGCTCCCATGCAGATTGGGTTTGGATCGGTCTGGCTGCATCAATCAGACGCATCGATGACTGCACGTGTGGCTGCGAGGCGGAGGCAAGGGACGGATGTGCCCTGACCAGCTCATGCAGCATGCGGCGCTGATCCGGCGGAAGCAGGAGGGTCCAGACGCCACTTTTGTGAGCCTGTCGCCACTCTGGGCCGTCCGCCCTCCCGGAGACTTGACGCAGAGGGTCGCGCGACGTCACTACTAAATGTAGTAGAGACCCCCCTGGTCGGGGCCATCCGCCGACGCCGCCGCTACATATTTCCCCGGTTGTCCACAGCCCCGCACTCACCCTCGCTTGCCTCTACCGCCGTCCCCGCCCTCCGCAGTCACCCTTGCGCCTCTTACGTGGACCTCATATCGTTACCAGCACTCACAGCATAGGACCCATCCAGTCAGCATATACCCCGACGCATGAAGTACGGAAAGCAATACGAGCGCATCCTCAGGGAGTCTTCCTTCCCACCAGAATGGACAGCCAGCGCGATTGAATACGGCCAGGTGCGCCATCCCTTGCCATGTGAACTCGGCCCTCTTCCCGTACGCGGCTGAGCAACCTTCTCTTCACAGCTCAAGAAGCTCATCAAGAACGTCGTCGACGAGCTGCAGTCGGTGGGGTTGAGCCCAGAGGTGTTGCATGAGCTGCTGGAGCGGTCAGACAAACCGCCACCCGCAGGACTCGAGAGGAGCACATCACCCGCACACATCGAAGTGCGCTGCAGTCTGGATGCTGTCTCGTGAACCCTAGCTGATGTGCTGCTCAGGAAATACCCGACTCACCGACTAGTGAGAACGACAAGGGCTTGGAAGGCTTCTCGCTCAACGGCAATGCTCATCCGAAGTACAAGGGGAGGCGGAGAAGCATGGCCTCGTACGAAATAGACGGTATGCCTCCATTATGGGCCGCGCTCATAAGGGAAAGCACTGAACCAGGGGTTTAACCACACAGGGCCCAACAGCGAGAACTTTACCAGTCGCCTGCGGCTCCAGCTGCGACGTCTCTCATCAGGAACTCGAGCTCGCTCCGAGCAGCGGCCGTCTATCCAGAGTGTAGCCAGTCCGCCGGCCGATGCCACCGCAGATACGACGGACACGGAGGGAACCACGGATGGCGGTGAGGCGTCAGTCCCTGTCGCCTCCACCAGTGCAGACGAAGCACCTCCTCTGGTGTCCTCGTCCTCCAAGTATGAGAGCGAGAACCCTCTCTGGGCACTGCAGCGTGGGTCAGGCGATCTGGGGACGGTCGAGACCACGTTGGAGAAAATTAGGGACATGGAGAGTGCATTGGACGACGAGGTGGGCACTCTTGCGTTTACCCGATGAGCTCCTTGTTGACGCTCGGATCAGGATGAAGAAGATGACTATGTGCCGCAATTGAATGGTGTTGTTGTCGCAGACCCTTCCAAGCACCCTCATGGCGTGCATATCATTCGGGATGCCCAGCACCCGGGAGATGTCGTTATCGAGCTGCCTTCCGATGCCATGTTCTTCCAGATGTTCTCCCAGGCTCTCCGCTCCCTAGAACATCTGGCAGAAGTTCTCAAGGATCAATTCACCCAAGATGTGATAGAGCTTTCGCAGACAATCAGCGACGCCTGTCGGCCTACGCGGAAGGGTCAGCATGACCTGGCGATATGGCGCGAGATCTTCAGTCTGTGGGTCGAGGCGCAGATCTTCGAGAGTGGCACAGAGCGGTTCAGAGGAGAGAGAGATGTGGAGGAGGCAGAGGTCAGGCTGAAAGCCTTTGCGGCCGAGCTCGTCAAACGACGGTTAGACGGTCGCCGGATGAAGAGCAAGCAGTGTAAGAAGGCGTTCGATCGCTTCATGCAGCTCAACGTCATGCTTCTGGATCTCAAGAAGGTGCGCTCGCGAAATATGAGCCGGTTTAGTCACTGACGTCATTGATAGTTTCAAAAGGCAAACGCCGAAGCTGCGAGGAAGATTCTCAAGAAGCACGACAAACGAACCGCTTTGCAAGGAACGTCTGAGTATGCTGCTCTTGTCAGAGCTTCTGTTCCGCAGAACGACTCCTCGCCATTGCTCATCGCGCCTTGGCTCACGAAGACAACGTTACCCCATGTTCTCCTTGCCGCTCTTACGGAGAAGTTATTACCCGTGATACCCCAAATTGACGACTATGCTTGTGCTATATGTGTGTAAACTGACAGCACCTCGTGACCTCTCTAACCGTTTCTAGGTACTTCAATCGCTTTCAAACCCATTCGCCTGGATTGCGGCCATTTGTTCTGCGTTCGGTGCGTTCGATTCACCGTTTCGTAACAACTGCTGTGTCTCACTCTACCTCTCGCAGATGTTTGGTTAAGATGCAGAAGCGTGGACAAGATGACTGCCCTCTTTGTCGAGCCCCTGTGGTCCTCAAAGCTAATCGAGGTATGGGTTCGTAACGTATGTCTCGTGTTCAAGCTGACTCCCTCCCAAGACAACGTCGACTGGGCACTTCTGCGGTTCATGCAGGAATGGTTTCCGGAAGAAGCGAAAGCGAAAGATGCTGCCAACCAGAAGGAGTCGGGTGAGGAGCAGCTGGAAGCTATGGGTCTTAACGGGAAATGCTTGATTATGTGACTGACGTTCACGACATTGATACGATTTTTACGAGAATATTATTACTAATGAGTAGCGTGCCTGGCAATGCTCATGCACTGGTTGCGGATTCCAGCAAGTCCTCCAACTCGGCAGCGTAATGATCTCTACGAAGTGCCTCATGAATGTTTTGCAACCGATCTCCTTCCATAAAAGCCTCGATATTCTTGAGCGTCATGCCCACGCGATGATCAGTCACACGATCCTGTCGGTCCGATGAGGCCCTGCAATCATCGGACCACAGGCAAAAACGTACCTGAGGAAAGTTGTACGTCCGAATCTTCTCACTGCGATCGGGGCCCTTGATCATACCCTTCCTCATTGCTCGCTTCTTGTCGGCCTCTTCAGCAAGCTTGCGTGCTAGCAAACGCGCGCGCAGTATTTCCCAAGCTCTCGCCCGGTTCTAGAGGAAGCTCGATTAGGACTGTGTCTCGCAAGCACTAGACATTCATACTGAATGCTGACTCCGTGACTCTTGCATGAACACCGTTATGCCGGTGGGGTTGTGAACGAGGCGAACTGCGGATTCGGTTTTATTGACGTGCTGTGGGCACATCAGTGAATGGCCTGGAAAAACACGTGCTCTCCTGCTTACCTGTCCGCCTGCTCCAGAGGCGCGCATAACATCAGTTCGGACATCTTTTTCGTCGACAATGTCCTCCTCGAGTTCGGGTCCAGTCTTCGGGGCTACAGGGAACACCATTACCGATGCAGTGCTTGTGTGCACCCTGCCCTGCGACTCGGTTGCCGGGATCCGCTGTACGCGGTGAACCCCATTTTCCCAATGCATGGCATCATATGCCCCGTCCCCTTTGACGTCAAGAATGGCATCCTTGATGCCGCCTCGATCATGATTGTTCTGGCTAACAATCGCGCAATACCAGCCCCGGGCAGCTGCAAAGCGGCTGTAGAGGCGTAGTAGCTCTTCAGCAAAAAGAGCAGACTCATCTCCTCCTACTCCAGCTTTTATTTCCACCAGAGCGGTGTAATGCAACGTGGTGGAGGGCGGGATGAGGAGGGCCGGAAGCGTTTCTTTCACGAAGGTGACTACCTCGGATGATAAGGCGGGCTCATCCTCTTGTGCCATAGAACGAATTTCCGGGTCGGGGTCTGATAGCAGCGCTTTCACCTCATCGTACGACTGCAACAAAGTGAAAACTGTATCAACAGACAAGACAGGGATCACCCACTTTTTCTGCAGCTTGCCAACTTTGCCAAGCCTCATTAAGAGGTTCGAGCTGCTTGACCAGTTTTGCCCTTTGGATTTGTTCCGGAAGATGTGGCTGCTCGCTCAGCTGATTGAAGAGTAAGTGACTAGAGGCGTTCCTAATCCGGCGACCAACCAGTTGAAGAAGTTCGTTTCTCTCTGCCACGCGGCGTGAGGCAATCTTCAAAATTCTCTCGCCGTTGTCACCGAATCTCTCTCGCCAATGAGAAAGCGACCGATTGGCTTGTAGCACATTTGATACTGCGCATTTCCATCGTCGGCGAGCCAATAAGATGTCCGCGGTTCCGCACCATCGCCGCGACAGCATGCCCCGAGAGTGTAGATCAAGCGGCCGAACTAGGAGTTTGGCCCTGTTGGCCCTCGCGTCACGCCAATTTGTGTCCGGCGTGCACGAAAACCGACAGGTGGAAGCGGGAGCAGAAGAAGTCCCAAACGGAAGCACAAGGGGCAGCCACGGAAGTACTTAGCAGTAGGCGGAAGCAACAGCCGAAGTGCGGCTGCTTTCGGTGGTGTGGTTGCTGCCGTTCAAGGCTGCTTTTTCCCTCTGTGGGTGTCTCGAATTCTGCTTTGAGGCGGTCTTGCTTCCATGGGAGTCTGTTTGCTCCAATTGGTCAGGGCTCTGCTTGCCTTTGAGAGCCTCTTTGCTTCCGCTGTCAGCCATCCTGTTCCCCCTTGAGCTCTCTGTTTCCGTTCCATGGCTATTTGCTTCCCAAGTTATTTGCTTCCTCTTGGAGTCAAATGGGACAACTGTACATGCCTGCTTGACTGGGAGGGATAAAAAAGAGTGCGCGGATGCAAATCTGTCCGCGGAAGTTAACTGTGTTCCGGAAGCAAAAATATGACGGAAGCTACGGGTTCACCGGATGCAAATGAGTGACGGAATCAAACGGCATGAGCGGAAGCAACAGAGAGTTGAAGTACTTAAATTATGGTGGGAGGTAAATCACAAAGGGACAGCCAAGCTACGGAGTCGGAGTAAACATTTGGGCGGGGGTAAATGCAGAGCCAGCTGTAAAGCGTCCCACCAAGATAAGGCTTCAAACGGAAGCAAATAGTCTTACGGAAGCACACAAAGCAGTGGATGTAAATGGGTTGACGGAAGCAACGATATGAGCGGAGGCAAGCTATCAAGGGGAGGCAAATGCAGCGCCACGGAAGCAATTCAACGGAAACGGAATCAAATAATGCCCCGGAAGCAGTGCTCTAGCGGAGGCAGACTGAAAGGGGAAGCAAATAGTATCTTGGAAGCAAATCTCGAAGAGGAAGTAAATGGCGGAGCGGAACTGAATAGTAAAGCGGCAGTACATAGGCGTCCGGAAGCAGGCAGTTCACTTGGAGCAAATGCCCCCGACGGAAGCAACACTGTTGGTGGAAGCAAAGGTCCCAGCGGGAGCAGAGACCAGCGGGAGCAGATTGCCCGCAAAAGGAAGCAACCACTCCCTGGGACGCATACGATCTGGTGCAGGATGCAGAGCGATTATTACGAAACTGGGAAGTCATCCGGCCATACGTTCCGTGCGGCGAGCGCAGCGAAGACGTGTAAACTTGGAAATGGGGTAGAAAGCAGGCTTGTGGCCCCTGGACCCACAGCTCGTTGCGAAGTAAGGCGTCGCGAAGTGCCTCCATAAACTCGGCGGCAGCCTCGGCAGGGTTCACAGCCACTACAGTACTTGTGATCGGGGATTTTGGCGATCCCTTTCAGCAGCGAAGTGACGAGCGCGTCCCTTGCTTCCCGTCAACCACTCCGCGGTCCACTCTTTCCTCCACATTCGCTTTCTCGACTCTACAGATAACGGCAAAGAGAGCACGATGGGACGCGATGCGCACGCCCGCGCTATACTAGGCCCCGAGCTGTGCTCTCAGCTCGCCAATACGCGTGTCTTGCTTGTTGGCGCCGGTGGCATTGGTTGCGAGCTCCGTACGTAAACCTACGTATATGCGTTATGCCCCTAGGCATGCGCACGGCATTATAGTTCGCTCATTATGAGAGGCAGTGAAAACTCTTCTTCTCACCGGGTTCGGACACATCACCCTCCTTGACCTCGACACGATCGACCTCTCCAACCTCAATCGCCAGTTCTTGTTCCGCAAGAAAGATGTCAAGCAGCCTAAGGCACTCGTCGCAGCAGAAACCGCTGGCCCTTTCAACCCCGCGTGCACTATCGAGCCTATACATGCGGATATTTTTGAGCCGCGTTTCGATCTTGCCTGGTTTAGTGGGTTCGACATCGTCCTGAACGCGCTCGACAACCTTGGTGCTCGATTGCACGTCAACAAGATGTGCATATCAGCGAACATTCCGTTAGTGGAGAGTGGGACAGCTGGATATCTGGGACAGGTGCAGCCAATTGTGAAGGTCTGTGCGATCGCTTGAAGGTCTGAATCTGGACTGATGTGAATGCAGGATCGTACTGAGTGCTTCGCGTGTATGCCAAAGGAGACACCGAGGACCTTCCCTGTTTGCACTATTAGAAGCACACCGAGCACGCCTATTCACTGCATTGTATGGGCAAAGAGCTATCTTTTCAAGTGAGTGTATGCTGAGCCTGTGGCCACTATCTCCATGCTGATGGCGTGATAGTAAACTGTTCGGCGAATCAGAAGATGACGAAGCTGAGTTTGATGAGGCGCTCAAGAACGGAGAGAACCGTAAGCCTACCTCACTAAGACAGGATTCTGAATCGTGCTGATGCCTGCAACAGCCAATGAGATCGCTGAGCTGCGCGTCGAAGCCGCGGCGTTTACAAAGATCCGCTCCTCCCTCAGTTCTCCGAATGCACCAGCTCTCGTCTTCGACAAAATATACAGCTCGGATATCAAGCGTCTCCTTGGCATGGAGGACATGTGGAAGTCGCGTACCCGTCCTGTACCCCTCGAATATACTGCCATTCGCGCTGGCACGTTCATCATGCCAGAGCGAAAGAAGCCAGGAACACAGAAGCTGACCAGTGGTGTGGCCAACGGACAGAGCAACGGTTCGAAAGCGGTCAACGGGAACGGAAAGGGTCCTGCGGATAGCGCTGGTGGCCTCAAAGACAGGAAGGCATTGAGCTTGGAAGACAACGTTGAGCTGTTTGCTTCTAGGTTGGTCTTACGTAGATCATGTCCTGAAGCATATTCTCATCCATTATCAGCGTGCAGCGTCTAGCGGAACGGCAGGCTGTGACCGGGCAACCGCTCAGCTTCGACAAAGATGACGACGATGCGCTGGATTTCGTTACCGCTACTGCCAATCTTCGCGCAATCTGTTACGGCATTCAGACGAAGACTCGTTGGGAAGTCAAGGAGATGGCGGGTAACATCATTCCAGCAATTGCAACAACGAATGCGATGATCTCTGGTCTCATCGTCATGCAAGCGCTTCATCTTTTGAGGAGGTCTTATGATCGCATGCGCAGCGTATATGTACGCACCAAGCCCAGCGCACCACTTGGTGTTGGCACCATGGCACCCCCGAACCCGTACTGTGCCATCTGCCGCGATGTTTACATGCCGTTCCCGTGTAATCCTGAGATTGCAGTGCTCGGCGATGTACTCAGAGCTGTTGGAGTGGCGAAAGCGGAGGATGAAGCCGATGACGATGACGAAACAATGACCGGTGCTGAAGAAGGGAGGGAGTTGAGAGAAGCATTTGTTTACGAGGGGAACCGATTGCTGTTTGAACCGGAGATGGGAGAGAACGCCAAAAAGACGCTGGCATACATGGGCGTGACCTGGGGCAAGAGCCTCACAGTAACGGATTACGACGGAAAAGTGGTCAACCTGAATCTCGTTCTCTTACCCCTACCGTGCGTCGCATCCTCAGCACTGATAAACGTCTGCTGACTCCGGATTGATAGACCTGATCATGGAGATGTGAAACCGTTCATTGTACCTCCCACTCTTCCTACTCTTCCCCTACGTCCACCACCTCCTGCGCAGTCTGCACCACCGTCTCCTGAGAAACCATCACTCAAGCGGTCTGCACCAGAGGACGACGACATTATTGATGATACACGTGCGATCAAGCGCATACGGACGGAAGGCGGCGCGGTCAAGGCGCCAGCAGGGCAGGATACGACTATTCGGGAGGAGAATGGTGTGCTGATCTTAGACGACGACGAGGAAGACGACATCGTAGAGCTCGACTAGATCGCAAGATGGTGATCTCTGTAATCTTGCATAGCTGACATTTCTTCGACAGTATAAACGCCCTACAACCCAGTAATGCTAATACCACTCTGTATCGCCTAGCGCTTCAACGTCCCTGTCCAGCGTTCTGTTTCATCCCCGTTGAAAGTGCACCCCGTAGCACTGTGTCTCTCCCATCGGAAGCGTAACTGAGCTCGTCCTCGAGATATGTCCAGTCGGATTCCACCGCAGCCACGCCCTCGCCCTCTGCCCTCTCAAATAGCGGCGTGCTAATATCCACCGTCGGCTGCCCACCATCCCACGTGACTGTTGCGCCACACGTACTGCAGAACCCACGTTTGGCCTTCTCCGAGCTCTGATAGTACACAAGCGTCTCGCCCTCGATCGTCAAATGCTCCCTTCCGACATAGATCCAGCTCGACAAAGGGCATCCGCTTACCAGTCTGCAATCTGTGCAGACGCAGTGTCCGGCCATCCAGCGCCGGCCGTCTGAACTCCCGCGCTCTTTGACCCCTGGGCCGGAGGGAATTGCAGATGGGCGGCGGATACGGGCGCGTACGCCGCCGCAGCGGCATCGAGCGGTGAGAACGTCCTCACCCGTTGAGGTCGTGCGGAACTGAGCGTTCAGCGGACCGGCTGCCGGAGGGGTATTGAAAGGTTTGTCATCTTTCTCGAGCGACCATCGGGGAAGACCGTCCGGCAGAATGCGCGTGAGGCCGCCATCCACTGTTTCGGAGAGGTACTGGTGCCACGAAATGGTGTACGTGCTGTCGACTGCTTGTATCTCCTGTTCCTTTGTAGCTGCAGCGGCAGATGTCGTTGTTGTGACAGTCGAGGTGAGCGACGCTGTACTGCCAGGGTCGGCCGAAGCGCCCGTGGTCGCATGGGAAGCAACTACCGTGGGAGCGAATTCCAACGCGCCTACAGGCACACACCACGCCTTGCCTTGAAAGTCATCCATTCCCAAGTGGCATCCACAGGTCACGCAGAAGTACCGTGTGCCTGCCTCGCTCGTCTTGTACGTGCGTATGCTCTCCGGTAGATCAACGTATGGCACGGCCCCTTTGGCACTCGAGGGATCTGCCGACAGAGTAGATGCATTTGCTGGCGGAGGAAATAGGGGATGTGGGACGGGTATGTAGCAGCCGAAAGGGGCACCGGTAGTCTGGCGACAGGCGAGGCAGTAGCAGAAGTCGACGGTGTGCGGGAGGGCAGAAGGGTCGAGGTGGATTGGGATGCGATGTTTGCGGCAGTGGCAGGTTACGAACATGGCGGGTGCGGTCATGGTGGGTGTGACAGAGGTCGCAACCGTATGGCTTGAATGAAGTAAGTATGGGCTGTCCAGGTGGGCGCTTATGACTCCGCTTGAACGATGACTCCTCCTGGCGCCTGACACGGACCATGACGTGGATGAACCCTGAGTGACGCTCCCTCTCCGCCGCAAGTTGAACGGCATGACGACGAGGCTCACCCTCCGATGCCACTCCGGCCAGAACACGTGGTCCCTCCCATATCCCACCGCCTCCCTCCCGCTCAACGCCTGGTACTGCCACTGCTCCATATGCAGACACGTCTCCGGCGCACCCTTCGTCGCACACCTCGGCCAACTGCCCATCTCTCTCTGCGAGAGCACCGCGTCCCCACCGGCGACATCGAGGGCATATAACACCTCTTCAAAGGGGAGACGGTACTTCTGCTCCAAGTGCGGAACGTACCTAGCGACCTCTACTCCCGTTGGCGTCAAGCCCGAACAGTGGTTCGCATGTGTCGGTGCCCTCGAACTCGGCTCGCTCAAGGCCCAGGAGGTATACAAGTTTAGCGAACATTACGATCTCGCATCAACGGTCGACGGAGGTTTCGCACGGTGGTTGGACGATGGACTGCCTAAATGGGTGGCTTGGGGTCCGGAGGAGTTCCACTTCCCGACGGAGCCGCTTACCCCTGCGCGACCAACGAGTGGGGCGAAGGAGGCACTCAACGGGGCATGTCACTGCGGTGGAGTTACTCTGGAGTTACTGCAACCGTAATCGGTCGAGGAACGGCGCTGGCCTGCGCTTGTATGCTGGTGCTCCTCCTGCCGGCTGTCGCTCGGCTACCCCTGTCCCGTCTTCATCAGAGTCGCTCGAGAGCAGCTGCGTATCCTTGAACGGCGCCCACTGCTGGTCTATCAGAGCCCTCCGGGAGTGGAGAGGTCCTTCTGCGGCACATGCGGAGCGAGCATCACCTATTCTGCAACCTCGTGCCTAGAGTCCATCGACGTCCACCTAGGTCTCTTGCAGGTGGACGAAAAGAAGGGCGAAGGGCTTGCCGCATTGTTGGGAGATTGGGTGCAGTGGAAGAAGTATGGATATGAAGAGGAGTGCATATATCCAGAGCTTGCGGAGCTGCTGCAACAAGGGATGCGCAGGGATGGACTATTGACGGAAACGTGACACACGATCATAAGGCACATGTTTATCTTCTGTCGTAAGCTTTCATCCCGGGTTGTGGGTATATGCACATTGATAAGAGTACAATGCAGGAACTCGCGAAGGAGAATTCGGGAAATCGATTCGCACAGGTCAATGCACCCACTCGATATCAGCTGCACACTTCGCCGTCAGGTCGTAGCCACCCTTTCCCATCCGATGAGATGGGGATGTGACCGCCCTGGGGGGCCGTCGTGGGACCAAATCGGGCGTTATAGGCATCGAGCTGCCATTGGCACCAAGCCGCACCCCTCCGTTCTCCTTATGGGCCGGCTTTCCTGAGAATGAGAGCTATGTTCTGCTTGTGAAGGTCGCTTTTGGCCTTGAGAATAATGTCGAGGTCTTGGTCGCCAGTGTATCGTGAGGGGGCGGAAAATAGGAGCGAGTTCCCCAAGCCAGCTTCATCCGGGCCTTGTGTGCTGCCCTTTTGGCCGCCAAGATGGTGAGGATATTGTCATCATTGTGTCTAACTACCGGCGCTGGTCTCGACGTACAACACGCATGCCCGGCGTTGCGAGCGGCCTGATAAGATGGCAAACAGTTCTCACCGGCTTCTAGGTGACATACCGCCTCGTAACACGGTGGGGCGTGCTATTCTTGCTGTTGATTGCGTGTTGGCGGGCCAGGGGGTGTGCGAGGCAGTCGCTCATCTGCGGTGCTCTCGGCGTGTTCATTGGTGCGTTTAGAGACGTGTACTTCCACGAGTTGACCGAGACGCACGTTGAACACTTGAGGTGGTGCACGACCGGCATTGATCTGTTGAAGAAGCTGCACGTTCGCAGGATCATCGTAGCGGTAGAGCGGTCCGTTGTCCACGCTGAAGCCCTCATACCAGAAGGTCAGCTCCCTCACAACACGCTGCGCTTTCAATTCGTCTTCGGACTTGGCTGAGGCAGCACCCGCAGGATCAGGACCGCCAGAGCCATTGGACGTGATCGAGCTCGCTCCCTGAGGCTCGCTTGGTGCCGGTAGTCTCGCATCGCTCCTGGAGGAATGGCCGGGTGCGGGCGGTGAGAGAGCACGAATCAACGTGGCGGCGATGTCTGGGCCGCCCGGTAAGGCGGGATTGTCTGGGAAAGGTGTGAGACCTAGCAGGGCAAGGACTCTCAAAGGGCGCACCAGCAGTCATCAGCGCAGTAAGACTGCCTCCGCGGTGGTATGTCCGACTGCCTCGCGATTGAAACGACGGTCGACAGGTCGCTGAGGGTATTCAATGTCAACTCGAGGGAGGAAAGGGGCACGCGCCAGGGAAGGAGCATACGATTTAAGTGTTGCTTCGAGCTGGGACGAGTACTTCAATATGATTCGATAAGGGTCGAGGCGAATAGGAGAGACGCACTTGATGGGAGGGCATGACAGATGATTGGAGATGATGGCAAAGTCCGACGACGACTGCCAGCAAAGCTAAGGGTTCGACGCCTCGAGTCCCTCGATGTCCATCTGGGTATCTTGCACGTGGACGAAGAAGGCCGAAGGGCTTGCCGCATTGTTGGGAGATTGGGTGCAGTGGAAGAATATGGATATGAAGAACAGTGCATATCCGGGGCTCGCGGACTACGCTGCAGCGAGAGATGCGCAGGGAGGGACTGTGGACGGACAGGTGACACATTATCATTAGGCACATGGTTATCTTCTATCGTAAGGTTTCATCCGGGGTTGTGGGGATATGCGCATCGCTAACAGAACCATGCAGGAATTCGAAAAGGAGAATCCGGGAAAGCGATTCGCACCGCTCAATGCACCCACTCGATATCAGCTGGACACTTGGCTTTCAGGTCGTAGCCACCATTCTCCATGCGCTGCTTCACCGACCAATGGACCTTCATCTTCTTTCCCTGCACTTCCCTCGGCTTCCCAAGGTTTGGTCTATGGACGACGTCAGACGGCCATCATGTGTACCAGATCGACGACTTACCTGGGAGAGAGCCTCCAGTTGTCCGGCCCTGACGTCTTTACCGGCACGCGATAGGTGAACGGCATCACCTCCAGCGCCCACCACACGCGGGCAAGCTTGAGCTGGTCGCTCACCTTTGCCTGTACATCCTGATCATATCTCTTATCGAGATTCTCGACCCAGTTCTCTTCTGCAAGCGCAGCCCGAGCGTTCAACATCCCGTTCTTGCCAGTGGATATGATAGCCTCGCCAGTGGCAGCAGTAGGGAGGGAGATACCGTCCTGAGCCAGGGCGGACTCGTCGAACTCGATGCCGGTATCGGCAAGGACGATCTCTCGCAGCATCCAAACCAGCGGGATACGAGCAGCCGAGGCCGGATCACTGTTCTTCGTACAGCCCCCTCCCACATCTATATGTGCCAGTCAGAAGAACACAACGCGAAGCTCGAAGAACGCGCGCACCGCCGTGCCCGCCGGAGAACCACACCTCCCCGACGTCGGTACTCCACTTCCCACCTCCCAAGTCCACGCTGGCGGCGCGGCTCTGCCCATCAGGAAGCGTGTTGTGGGGACATGGACTCCTGCGTTTCTCCTTCTCGTTCTTCTCTTGCGCTTCTTCCTTCGCAGCCTTGTTCTTGCCGTGCAAACGGGGATGAAGAGTACCAGGCTCGCCGCCTCCCGGTGCGTTCGAGTTTGGTGGAGAAAATGGTTCTTGCCATTGGTTGGCCTTGAACTTGCAGCGGCGCTCGTCGAGGGAGATCGCATGCTGCGCTATGGATCAGCATGCATGTACCCTGAAGAAACCAAGGGTGTACGGACCCGGAAGACACGTATATGATGATCGCTGGACGTGAACGGCAAGTCCTTGCTCCTGAACAAACCAACACTGGCGACGGTATCCCACACTCCCAAGAAGTCGACCTCGACCTGGTTACAGAATGTATGCTTGAACGCGTCGCTCATATCCCACCCATTCGCGTTCTGCGTCTGATACATCTTGAACGCAAACGGAACTTGCTCCTGGTTGGCGCGCGTGAGGAGGCCAACTTTGTGCAGCATTCCTGCGAGCGCCCGAGCAGTGTATGCGCCACGAGAGAAGCCGAAGATAGAGATCTTGTCCCCAGGCACGTAGTTTTGCATCAAGAACGAGTATCCTCCCATGATCTGCACAAATCTCAGCATATATGGCCTTCTTGAACGCTCGTTACGCACGTGGCTGGAGATGTCCCATGCAATGGCTGTATCAAACAGCTTTGCAATCTTCACCGTCAGGGGCATCCAGTACCCCGGCTGGATGTACGTCCCGACGCCGGTCTGATAGTACACCTGCTGCCTCTCCACGTCGTCCTTCCGCAAGTAGGATACGAGTCGGACAACGTTAGTATTCCTGGTATCGAACAGGTTCGAGGTGCCGTCAAAGCACAATATGAGTCTTTTAGGCGCAGGCGTCAAAGAGATGGGAGTAGAGCCAGCAGTTGGGGAGGACATGAGGAGCGCTTCCTCCAGCAGGGTCGGTGCATGAGTGTAGCCCGACTCCTGCGAGTCGCGAACAGCAGGTTCAGGTCGAGGGTTACGAGATGACATGGCGCTTGTAGGTTGTAGTCAACACGGCGGTTCCAGCTGAAGATCTGACTTCCTTGAGACGCAGATATATATGCCCCCCTCCTCCCGGTCCCTACTCGGGCCTCCAACGCCAATCCAGAAGCATCGGGCTCCTAGCGTGCCGAGTTCCAAGAATGATAGGAGGCCGTGGCAATGACACAACACACCTTATGAGTCGCCGTTCGCTTGACCGAGATCACGTGGGCGCGAGGCTGCGGGGCGGGGTCGAAGAACCAAGGCGGTGCTGATGGAAACGCTCATCACAGCTCGGCACAGTGCAGGCTGCGTCATGCCTTCCTCCTTTAACTGATGCCCAGTGGCCTTGGCACCTTTCCATGCAGATTCAAGCTATGCGCATGGCGAGGCGGAGAGGGTTGGCGCCGGTGCAGACGCCGAAACGGTGTGGAGCTGCGGAAGAAGCGCATAGCCACGCCCGGGGTCTCGCAGAGTTCGATTCGGCTCCGATTCGGCTCACGGATTGAACATCTTGTCATCAAATCATTAACATTATATCACCATGGAAATTAGGTGTGTTATTCTACAGACGTGGTATGACTCGTGATAACGTGAAATGGCAAACAGATAGAGCGCATAGATACACGCGCCTCATGATCAGGTTGAGGACGAAAGCCCTTCAAGTCTCAGTAGACCCATTCCGGTTGGTTCTCATCTGACCACCGAACCTTGTACGAGCTGCCCTTCTGCTCCTCTCGCTCAAACACGGAGTGATGCACCTTCCAATTGGACGTCGGAAGATTCCGATAATGCCCCATATTCGGCCTGCGTCATGGCATGAGCAGGATATCGCGGTGCGAAGCAACAGCGTACTGACCAGGGCGACAGCTTCCACTTGCTATGCGGCTTCTTCTTGTTATGGTAGCCACTCTGCGGCAGTCCATTCTGTCCCTTCCCCCCTGATTTCTTGGACCCCCTCGGTACCCGGTATGTGAACGGCAGTATCTCCAACCACCACCACCACTTGTCTATATCCAGCCAGTCGAAGATGGGAGCCTCCACGTCCTTCGTGTACCGCATATCCAGATCAGAGACTTTCATACCCCACCCGTGTTGAATTGCCTTGTACGGATCGACGATCTCGTCTCGCTCGAGTGCCGCGGTGTTGAAACGGATTCCGAGTCCGGACAGTGCGATCTCGCGGAGCATCCATACAAGCGGAATGCGGTTAGCGCTGTACTTCTGGTCGTTGGTGACACATCCTCCTCCAACGTCTGTCATCTCATCAGCCTTAGCTGCGAAGTGGACGGAAGAAGCGCCTTACCTCCATGCCCCCCTGCAAACCATACCTCTAGAACATCTGTCGGGGGCTTACTACCGTGCGTTCCCCGACGCCGGGGCTGTACCTGGGGTTCCGTTCGCTCTTCCGGAGAGAGGTGGTAAAGGTTCGCCTTGAACTTGCAGCGGCGCTCGTCGAGGGAGACCGCGTGCTAGCCAGAAGTTCAGGAGTTTGCTGCGGTACGCACATGTGCCACTTACACGAAACACGCCAATGAAGTCGGGCGAGTCGACAAACGGCAGGTCCGTCAACGAGAAGACTCCGACCGAGGAGACAGTATCCCACACCCCCACGAAGTCAACCCACACATGATTGCAGAAGGTCGCCTTGAACTCGTCGCACATCTCGCTATTGCTCGCATACATGCTGTATGCGAAAGGCACCTGCTCTTCATTGCTTCTGGACAGCAGGCCGACCTACATCTGCGTTAGCGCCAAGGGCGAATTTCTAGTCAGATGCGCAGCGAACTTTGTGTAGCATCCCTGCCAGTGCACGGGCCGTGTATGCTCCTCGAGAGAAACCGAAGATGGAAATGCTGTCGCCTGGAACGTAGTTCTGCATGAGGAAGCTGTATCCTCCCATGATCTGCAGGGTGTCAGAGGGGCGTACAGCCCCATTGAAGAAATGGACTGACGTGATTGTCAATGTCCCAAGCGATGGCATCATCAAGCAACTTGGCGGACTTGACCATGAATGGCATCATGGTTCCAGGGGGAATATATGTACCAATACCCGTCTAACAGCTTCTGTGAGTATGCGCAGGTTCCAATGTTATATGACCACACTTACCTGATAATAAACTTGCTGCTTATTCAAATCCGTCTTGTCGAGATACGAAACGAGCTTGACCACATTGGTGTTTGCCTTATCGAAGATGTTGCTCGTTCCATCGAAACAAAGAATTAAGCGCCGGCCTTCGGGTTGGCCGTTAGGTACCGGACATTTGTTGGAAGTGGAACCATTCGACACGACGATATTGGACATGGGGTTTGTGTGCGGTGGGGCGTATGTATTGCGCTGTAGCTGAGTGCGGCGCTATTGTCATAAGGCGGGTCAGTAAACAAATATATATGTTGCTCACTGTCGGCCGGAATCATGCCAGCATTGCCCCTTTCCCAGCCCATCAGCACCGGTCACCCGACCAAGTACCCCTTACTTCTGATAACGCGTCGTAACCAACGCGCTGACTGTACTCATGCAGACAGGAGTCAGATCTGAGATAAAGACGTGGTTGGACAATCCTGTGCCAGTGTGCCCAGGGCTGCGCACTCGTCGACCAGAAGAACAGAATATTGTGGAACGCGCGCTCGCCAGCAAACCCGAGGTAGGCGCCAATCGGAGAACGAAGTAACATGCATTGCTTCTGCGCTTACTGCAACTTGGTGTTTGTTCTCCGTGCTGTGCTGTAGATGTTCAGGAAATCGTAATATTTTCTATATCTGGGAAAGGTAGTTCAACGCGCAGCAGTATTTCTCACAGCCTCTTGTATGTGGGTTGTTGATGCGTGCTGCTAATTCCATAGTATGAAGGGTCGTGCCCAGTTCCGCGTTCCTCTGGAGAATGTGCTTCCGTGTGTGATTGGGCGGAAGCAGACCTCAGAAGCGGAAGCAGAAGTCACGGAGGCAAAAACATGCAACGGATGCAAATACACAAAACGGAGGCAACAACATAAAACGGAGACAAATATATAAGGCGGGGGCAAATTCAGAAAACGGAGGCAAATACCTAAAGCGGGAGCAAAGATAACACGGAGACAAATACCTAAAGCGGAGGCATATACACCAGCGGAATCAACTGCATTCTGGGGCAACAGAAACACGGTGAAGTGGGAAGAACGAGCGGCGACTTATTGCTTCTGCTTGGCGTGCCTTTGCTTCAGGTACCGTACCGATCTGTGAAGGTGAAAAATAGCTCCGAGCATATCCCCTTGAGCGAAGGCAGTTTTGAGCGGCCAGGTTGAAAAATAGGTCCACTGAGCGTTACATTTTTCAACCTTGCCCCATGGGAAAGGCGGAACCGACGTTAATCCGGTCTTAGCTAAGAGCTTAAGCCTGGTCAAGTTGAAATAAGGTCTTTTCTCAGCGTTACAAGTTTCATTTGGACAGGTGAAAAATCGGTCGCGTTACACGTTACAATTTCATCTTCACAGATCGGTACAGTACATATGCCTGATTGACTACAGTAGCAGGTGCCTCATAGTGAGCGCACCAGATAACAAGATGGTCAGAAAGTGCTCAAGTGAAGTAGGTTTGTAGTAAGTATGATTACCAGCTCGCTCCCCCATGATGGAAATTCGCCACCGGAGGCCAAGGACTTTTTTCTCCCAACATCGAGGTCGACCCTCTATGTATGTTCCCCATAAATACTTAGGGAAAGAGGCCCAAGCTCACAGTGAGCTTTGAACGTGGGTCTCAGCAGAGAGTGCTGCAGGGTGCTGAAGGGATTTCACTTGACTTCCAAAACTAATGTTCATCTTCTTGAAACGGTGCCTTGTGTTGTAAACAATACCAGATCACTGTCCGTGAAACCCAAGATCGAAGCTGTCCACAAGCGTACAAAAGACCATACTATGTATTCGCAGGCGGTAGAGGCGAAGAGGGGATAGTCGTCGCGGCTCCCTCAACGTCACGAGTGGTAATCATTATAACATTGCATTCAATCTCAAGTTCGTTCGGGAGAAATAATGGTCGTTGAAACATTAGGGTCGTAATAGATATACGTCGGAGATCGACTCATCATCAGAAACATTAGGTTGAAGGGGTCGTGATGTTTGAGGTACGTCTCACTGAATCCATTCCGGCTCTGTTGACCAACGGAAGGTGTACCGCGGGTCATTATTGTGCCTCTCAAGCACAGAGAAATGCACCTTGAGACCCACAGTTGGAAGATCGCGATAGTGGCCATAGTTGGGTCTACAGTTGAGTGCACCACACTGTGAGCCACGAATTCTATCACGAAGGCAAGGCGCGTACTTGGGCGACAACTTCCACTTGCTCTGCTTCTTCATCTTTTCCTGCTTCTTTACTGGTGTTTCAGTCTTGTTCGCGTTTAGCACTCCCTTCTTGCCACGCTCTGCGGTCCGCTTGACCTTCCTCAGCACTCGACACGTGAATGGAAGAATCTCCAACAGCCACCATTTCTTGTCTACATTGAGCCAGTCGTGGATCGGCGCTCTGACGTCCTGCTCGTACCGCTGATCTAGGCGGGAGATCGGGTTTCCCGTCTTTTCCTGAGCAGCATGTGTCGGAAGCAAGATGCCGTCCCTTTCAAGCGCTGCAGGATCGAATGTAATACCGGTGTGAGATAAGACGATCTCTCGGATCATCCAGACTAGCGGGATGCGGTTCGCGCTGTGATCGACATTGTTGGTGACGCATCCACCGCCGACATCTGTGACGCGGGTCAAAGTCGAGTCTATTACGAAGCAAGGAGCTGCTCACCCCCATGTCCGCCAGCGAACCAGACTTCTTCAACATCCGTGTGCGGCGCCGTGCAGTCCGGATCCTTGATGTCTTCCATTTCCTCGAGGCCCGCGTCCAATCCCATCTTACGCTTGCGTACCTCCTTGCACTCCCCGCAGGAAAGCTCGCAAAGGTTGGCTTTGAACTTGCACCGGCGTTCATCAAGCGATACCGCATGCTACGGATAAGATCAGTGAACGCTCTCTTCGAGGGTCGCCTTCGCTCACACGAAACACGCGAATGAATTGGGCAGAGTCGGTGAATGGCAGGTCTGTCTCCGCAAGCACGCCAACCGAGGACACGGTATCCCAGACGCCCAAGAAGTCAACCTCAACCGGATTGCAGAACGTCCGCTTGAAGTCATCGCACATCTCACTTCCCTTAGCGTACATGTTGTACGCGAACGGAATTTGCTCCTCGTTGCTTCTCGACAGCAGACCAACCTGAACGAGTGATGAGCACTCCCTCTTTTAAATGCGGACCCAAAGGCATACTTTATGAAGCATCCCAGCGAGAGCACGGGCCGTGTATGCACCGCGAGAGAAACCGAAAATAGAGATTTTGCTTCCCGGAGTCCAGTTCTGCATCAGGAAGTTGTATCCGCCCATTATCTGGTGAACGTGTTAGGGACGATACAGAGATTGCGGATTATGCTGACGTGGTTTCCAATGTCCCATGCTACAGCTTCATCGGCCAGCTTGGCCAGCTTGACCGCGAATGGCATCAGGTTTCCGGCTCCGATGTACGTGCCGACTCCCGTCTGACGCGCATGCTCAGTAAGCACCTGACTGGTATGATGCCGTTGCACCAACCTGATAGTACACCTGTTGCTCGTTCAAGTCATCCTTCTTCAAGTAAGAGACAAGCTTGACCACATTCGTATTCGACTGGTCGAAAAGGTTGCTCGTCCCGTCGAAGCAGACAATCAGGCGCCGGCCACGTCCCTCCGGTCCAACGGGCGTCATCGAGCCAGATGAGCCGGTCGCGTCAGAGAAGGTGCGCGTGTGCAGGGGAGCAAGCGTAGCCATGTTGCGCAGCGACGTGTACTGGCCGTGGTGACACGATGCCAGGGAGAGCTTAAGTAGCATCTGCTCTTCCCAGCCGGCCTGTACCCGTGTAGCGCACAGAATTTCCATTCTTCGCTCAGATGCACCGGTAAGTCGGCGAAGCGCGATCATCCTTCTGCCGACACAGCCAAACGTGGATGGTAGTGACCCAAAGCATGGCTAATACCGAGATAAAGACATCGCCGAGGGATGCAGTGCAAGCGTTCCCCGAAGATGATCACCCCTTGTGACGATTGACGTGCCAGCTTTCACTGGCATAACTGAACACGCGAGTCAACCGGCCCCGTCCGAGGTTCGCTCGACCAAGAGTAGCATAAGTCGGCGCGCGAACTCCGAGCATTGATGAGCTAGTCAGAAAGACCGAGGCGTCTACACGGCAGATCGAAGTCGGGAATCGAATGGAAGCCGTGAAGACGGAAGATGCACGCGGATTAGGGAAGGAAGGCGCCTCGCTGCATGGGCGATGGTACACGTGCGTCGACAGGCCCGAGGACAGCCAGTGCGAACGGATGGACAGCAAGAGGCCTGCTGTTCAGTGTAAGATAAGCCATCGTCGTCTAGTGCCCAGAACTTTGAGCTAATGTCCGAAGACGAGCCCTGGGACCTTCTGGGAGTTTGTGATATTTGCATCCGCTGGGGAGTCTGCATCCGCTCTGTGGTTTGCTTCCGTGGTACACTTTGCTTGCCCTCTGCAGTTTGCTTCTGTATTCAGATGACCTCCGCGGAAACAGATTCGGAAACGGAAGTATATTCTCGCAGTGGAAGTGAAAGAAGTCACGGAAGTAAGACACGTAGCGGAGGTGATTGCCATTGCGGAGGCAAACACATATCGGAAGCAAAATTGCAAGCGGAGGCAAACAGTATAGCGGAAGTAGATTTAAGAGCGGAAGCAGACTACTCAGCGGAAGTAGAAAGAGGCTGGAGCAAAAGTGTCCGCGGAAGTAAACAAGTGGCAGAAACAAACGGAAGCATCATCAGCTGCGGATGTAAAAGGCTTGGTGGAGGTAAATGAGCGGGCGCTCATGTGGTTCGGTCAACTTACTTGCTTCCGGTGTCTCATCTGCTTCCCTTCCAGAATTTGGGCCCGCTGAACTATTTGCTTCCGATGATCTTGCTCGTCACGTGCAGGGCTCCCACATGAAACCACCACGGCACCAAACCCGCAGAACTCACACACAAAAGCACCCCAGCGCCGAGCGCGCTGGGCAACGGGAGCTATTCTGGGAGTTCCCGCAGCAGCAGAGGCCGATGCGAGCGGCGAAAGCTTTTGACGGTGGGGAGGGCCGTTGCTAGCTGCTTCGTGCGAGACCCATGCTATTCTGGGCTTTGTGCTGCTGGCTGGGACACGGTTGCTGTTGTGCTGCTGGTGGGCTGGTGGGACACGAGCGGTCGCGCGCTCGTGTGTGAGGTGAATGGGCGCGGGGGATGGTGCCTTACGACAGCTTGTGGGTGTGGCATCATTAATTGAGGTAGTAGATTGACGGTATGAAAACAATTGATTGGGCAGGGGATGACGCGCCGAGAGTGGATCGCGTAAGGGGCACACCCCTCCCACGGCGCAGGTCACCGCCCGGGCGCGGCGGCGGCGTTCCAGCCACAACCGAGCCGTTGTTGACCCCCGTCGCGAGGGGAGGGGTGTGAGGGAGCCCTATGCTTTGTCGCCGTGTTCCGCTGATCGCGGTGGAATTGCCTCCGGGGAGAGTGAGACCCGTCCTGGAAGCCTCGTCGCCTTCCACGGTGACCCCCGTCCGCGTCCGCTCCCGCCCTTCCTTTTCGCCCCTCAAACTTGCCTCTGCACCGTCCATCACTCCCGTCCGTCCCACCTCCTCTCTGCTCGCCGTCCCCACCTCGTCCTCCTCCTACATCTCCCCATCACCACCACCTCTAACACTTGCGACCCGGAAACCAGAACGCCAACTGAATCCAGCGCTCACGCACCCACACTCTTTCCACTACTCTCGTTCGACGCTCTTGCTCAGTCTCCCTCTCGCCCTTTTGCGACCTCCTTTCGCACGCATTTTATCGTTATAACCGCCCCCAAGAATCAAACAGTCACCATGTTCTTCGCCGCTGTCGCTCTCCTCGCCTCCTGTGCGCCGCTCATTCCTCCCAAAGACTGAGGAGCTGTACTGACACTCCCCGCAGCCGCGCTCGCCGCGACGACCACGTACTCCTGCTCGCGCAACTACACCGTCGCAGCCGGCGACACGTGCGACGGCATCTCGCGCTCCGTGTCTGTGTCCACCTACCAGCTGGCGATGCTCAACCCTGTGATCGACGACGCGTGCTCGAACCTGGAGATCGGGGCGAACCTGTGCCTCGGCCTGACGGACGGCTCGGACTGCCAGACGACGTACACTGTCGCCGGCGGCGACACGTGCGACGGGATCACGGGCCAGTTCGCGATCAACAGCACGTTCCTGTACATGAACAACCCGCAGATCGACTCTGGCTGCGACAACATCTACGTCGGCGAGGTCCTCTGCGTCGGCAACAAGGTCTATGCGCTCCCCGCGGCGTTCACCAGCAACAACGGCGACGTGACCCCCGTCATCGGCGGCTCCGCAGCCTCCACCTCCTCGTCCAGCGCCACGTCATCCTCCACGCCTGTGGCTGCCAACGTGGCCGGCGCGCCCACGCCCGGCGTCACCCTGAGCCCGGCGACGACCACGTCCACCTCGAGCAGCAGCAGCACGTCGAGCGCGTCGTCCACGTCGTCCACGAGCTCCGCCTCGCCCACAAGCACTAGCTCGGCAGCGGACGACGACGAGGACTGCGATGACGACGAGGATGACTCGTAAGCGGCTCTCGATCGAGTCCTTGCCCGCTATCCCCTTGTTCCCTCGCCCTCCACCCTGTTCTGAACTCCACCCCGAAAGCGCGAGCCGCTTGATACCCCGGACCCCTTGCATAACGCTCTTTTCCAATCCGAATTCCGATTCCAATTGTGTTCTTGTCTTGTCCCTGATGCTGTTTCCTTCCCAAACGCATCAGCCCCCTTTCAGTCTCCCTTCTGTCTATCACAACTAGCATTCAGATTCAGATCGCATCACTCCCAGCCCTCCGCGGTGAGGAGCCCCCCCGGTTCAGTTGTTTCCCTGGTGGATGTCCGCTGCCCCCGCGCATCACTCGCCCGTTGTCGTTCGGCAGCTTCGTTCTGTGCGCCCTCCCCTTCCCTTCTGGCGAGGAGGCGGGCGTGCGTCGGCCGTTGTTGTGGAAATCATACATGGGTGTCTGTCTGTGCTAGGTTAGGCGGCTGCTTGCTAATTCATGTTCTTGATGCCCCCACCGCAGCATGCGCACGTCCTTGCAGCATGAGCGTGCCGGTGCGCTTCTGTGGGTTTAAGCTAGGTGGTGGTGCACTTCGGCCGACCAGAGGAGGGAAATTCATTTCCGACCATCCTCACCCTGAACGGGATACACTCTCCCTAATCGAGTAAGTAAGCGACGGACACCAGGCTCTCTCAGAATGTTGGACGCTTCGCAGCTTCGCACCGGGAGGCGAAGGTCGGGAATGATGTTGACGCGCACGGGCCGCGGCGATAAGCACTGTTTGGCCCACCCGCTCCGCCCAACATCCTGCCCTGCAGTGCGGTAGTCGCCACCCTAGCCCACCCAGCCAAGCTCGGAAGCGCACACCTCGCTCCTCCCCCTCCCGTCCTCAACTAGGCAGCGGCTCACTGGCCCACTCACCTCACCTCGACTTGAATTGGATTCGGATTCGGACTTGGACTTGGACCGGGATCGGGATCGGGAGAATACTGTACGGTGCACGTCGGACACCAACGCGGGATGAACGCCCATGCCTCGGGCTCGGGTTTGGGCTCGCTCGCCCACGCCCACGCCGCCCGCCCAGCAGCAGCCGCCTACCAGAGTAGCAGCAGCACCCCGCACCCGTCCGCCAGATCCAACGCCCGCCCGGCCCACCCCTCCCCCACCCTGAAAGCGTTCGACCAGCGGCTGCGCGCCCAGGAGGCCCGCCTGCAGAGGCTCGAGGAGCGGCAGGGGGAGCAGCTGCGCGCGCTGTTGGAGCTGCAGCAGCTGCAGGCCGAGCTGAGCAGTCTCGTCGTCTTCCAGAATGATCATGAGCTTGGAAGTGCGTCATCCACCCCTCTTCTTCTCTTCTTCTGGCTGGGCTGCGGGTGTGCGACCGGCAAGGCGCTGACAATGTTGTGTGGGGTTGTGCTGTGCAGCGAGATACAAGAAAGCCGAGCTCCAGTTCAGAGACATGTTCAACAACCTCGTCCAGTACGCCCTCCAGTCCCCCGCCTCGCCCCTCCAAACCAGCTCCACCCTCCCCGACCCCGACCCCGACCCCGCACCGCACCTCCCCACCCCCACCTCCGCCACACCCAGCAGCAGCAGCCAGGGGGAGGGGCAAAGGGTGGGCAACCGCCCCTTCCCAGCGCCGAACGGCAGCGGCCTGCTCCAGACCCCGACCCCGACTGCGACTGCGACTGCGACTGCGACAGGGGAGAGCAAGAGCTCGCTGGGTGCTGACTCGAATTCTACGCTTGGGAGGGGGGAGGAGGATGGGGCGGGCTATGGGCTGCGAGGGGAGGAGGAGGAGGAGGGGGACGACAGCGACGACGACGATGAGGAGGAGGAGGAGGAGGACGAGGAGGACGAGCAAAGAGGGAGGGGTCGCACCACCGGCACCGGCACGCGCAGAGCGAGATCCAAGCCCCGGGAAAGCATGCGCATGCGCATGTCCCGCGTTGCGATGAAGCGGTGGGATAAGGATCATGTGAATCCCGCACTACCCAAAGCGAAGCCGACCCCGAGAGAGAAGGAGAAACCGAAGCCGACAGCGACAGCGAAAGAGAAAGAGAAGGAGAAAGAGAGAGCGACATCGGCATCCACATCGACATACAGGGCGCAAGCCAAGTCGGCACCGACACCCACGCCGACACCGGCATTCACGTACAAGAGCAAGGGCAGGGGCATGTGGTCCGCCGAGCGGGCACGGGATGCGGAGCGGCTTGCCAGGGGGGAGCTGCCTGGGGCTGGGGCTGGGCAGCCGATTCAGGCGGTGCGGACGAAGCCTGGGCCGCCTGTTGGTCCTGGGCCGGGGGTGGGACAGCAGCAGCAGCAGCGGAGGGGGAGGGCGATGAGCGACCCTGCGCGCCCCGCGCCTTTGGCGGGGGCGGGCCAGGCGCGGGGCCGCTCTGCGGGCGCTAGTGATGTGGAGGAGGAGGGGGAGGGGGGGAAGAGGGCCCCGAGGGAGAGGAACGGGAGGCGGAAGGGGGAGGGCAAGTGGTGGGTTTATGTTACTGAGTCTGAGTCTGAGGGGGAGGATGGGGAGGAGGAGGAGGGGTCAGAAGAGGGTGGGAAGGGGGACGACCAGGAGAAGGGCGGCCACGAGGAGGGGGACGAGGGGGACGAGACCGAACGGCCTAGGATCAGGAGCGAGTCCAAAGGGAAGGGAAAGGCTGCTGACGGCGAGCACCCGCCGCCTCCGCAGCAGCAGCAGCAGCAGGGGGACGACCAGGAGAAGGGCGGCCACGAGGAGGGGGACGAGGGGGACGAGACCGAACGGCCTAGGATCAGGAGCGAGTCCAAAGGGAAGGGAAAGGCTGCTGACGGCGAGCACCCGCCGCCTCCGCAGCAGCAGCAGCAGCAGCAGCAGCAGGGGAAGAAACGACCCCGCCCCTCTGCCGACGGCGACGGCGACGCGCCCCCGGGCGACGGCACTCAGCCCCCCGGGGAACCCCCCCGGGAACCCCCTCGGGAAGGGCAGCCCAGCAAACGCGCGCGCCTGAATCCGGAGATGGACCGGTCTGGGAACCCCGATGGGCCGGACTCGGATGACCCGAGTGACGAGGGGACCGCAACCAGGGAGCGGGGACGGGAGCGGGAGATGGGCGGGCTGAGGGGGAGGGGGAGGACGACGAGCCCTGGGGTGAGGTTTGCGGAGCTGCCTGCTTGGGAGGGGGGGGCGACGGCGACTGCGAGTGGGAGTGGGAGTGCTAAGGCGGTGAATGGCCATGCAGATGGGAACGGGAACGGGAACGGGAACGCGACCGGGGTGATTGGGCGGAGGGGTGGTGAGGAGGATGGGGAGGACTCGGAGCAGCAGGTCGAGGATGAGGTCGAGGCTCTTGCGCTGGTTGAGCGCGCAGGCGAGCAGGGGGGGTACGAGTCTGTGTCTGACGTGGACGAGGGCGGGGATGAGGATGGGTCTGAGGACGATGAGGACGAGGATGGCGAGGAGGGTGAGAACTGGCAGGAGTTCCCCCGCCGCTCGGCAAGGCCCAAGCCGGTAAGTGCAAGTATCGTCCCCGTCCGCCACGCCTGCCCTGCTAACCCGACCCGTCGTCCGCTCGCGCAGGACATCTCCTACGCGCCCGACCCCCTATACCCACCGGACCGTGTCCGCCGGCAGCGCACACCGAAGAAGAAGCCCGGCGAGCCGAATAGGTACACCATACACGCAAAGTACAAGTCGAAGGTCATCCAGTTCCTTGCGGGCAACCCGCCGCTCACGGCGAACGGGATGACGAGCTGGGAGGAGTTTGCCGAGGATGTGCGTACTGTACTTTCTTTTTGATCGCGCGAGCTCGCGCCTGATCGATGGTGTAGAACCCCGAGCGGACGAGGAAGCAGTGGCAGGAGACGTACTATTCCAACAGGGAGTATATCGACGACGAGGTCGTCAAGATTAAGCGTGGGCGGCGCCTAGCCAGGCTGGCCAAGAATAAGGCCATGAATCGGGCGATGAAGGCAAGGCAGAACAAGGAGAAGATGAGGTGACCCTTACGAGCCCGTTTTGTTTCTTTCGGGTGGGTTCACTGATTGTATGTACACTGAATGTAATCGCCAATGAAATTGCATACACACAAGCCAGGTGAATCATGTTGTCCCGGGAACCATTGATAAGATGATATTGTAGCAGATGGGACAAGTCACCTAGCTTAACGCATGTACCTTCTCTATCAACACAGTGCTC
Organism: Calocera cornea HHB12733; assembly: GCA_001632435.1. NCBI lineage: Eukaryota > Fungi > Basidiomycota > Dacrymycetes > Dacrymycetales > Dacrymycetaceae > Calocera > Calocera cornea. The sequence continues at coordinate 33,168 of KV424069.1, forward strand.
CCCCGCACGTCCGCCTGCTGTATATGTTCGAGGACACTCGCATCAAACACTTTGCGCATCTTCTTTCCCGCAGACGTGTCCTTCAGCCTTCCCGCTAGCTCCGCGATTAAGAACGCGCCAGAGCCGCTCGCGATCTTCACGAGCGCCTCGCCCGTCTTGTTGCCCCCGGCAGCATCGAAGAATGTGGTGGCAAAGTCCGCCCCTGACCAGGATGGCGACTCGACCACGCCCGCGATCTCTTTCTCATAGTGCCCGCCCTGGATAAGGGTCTTGTACAGCCGCGAGACATGGGGGTGGTTGATGAGCAGCGTCAGCTCCTCCCAGTTCCCCTCCTCCGTGGCGTCACGGATGGGCCGCAGCAGGGTCTCCGTCGCAGCAGTTTTATCTGGCGAGAGATGAGACGAGAACGTCGGAGAAGTAAAGTAAGACCTACCTCCATCTGCATAGAGCATGATCTCAGTCACCACCAAGCTCGCACCAGGGTCCTTCATCATCTCGACTCCCTTGTTGACCACGCAAGTAATGAGATCTGCGCTGGCGGCTTTCCGGATTTCATCTTTCCGGACATTCGGGTCCTTTTTGCTCGTTTTGGCGCTCCCCACATCCGTCTCGCTCAAAAGAGCTAGTGTTGGTGGTGGAAAGTGTCGTGGACTGCGAGGTACTAGCAGGTAAAGTACAACCCGTCGGCCTAGCTTGTGCTTGTCGAAGGCGAGAGCGGGTGCGAGCTCGGTGATGTCAGAGACGACGCTCTTGGCTAGCAGCTTTGTGTCGCTGTACGGTGGTCAGCATGATCAGGCGTTCCATGAAAGTAACACTCACTCAATGACGTCCAAAGCCGTCAAGAGTACGAGCTGCGCCTCCTCATCCTTGCAGATCTTCTCGATATGCGGCTTCAGCGTCTTCAGGATAACCTTCCGGTCTTTGGCCGTGCCTCTTGCAAGGAACTCCCGAACGACCCGACTGCCATCTCGCGTGTGGACGAATTCAGCCAGAAGTTCTTGACAACTGTAGACTAATAAGATCATGCATCATCTGAATCCAAAGCGACAGCATACTTGTCGAACAGCTCCTTCCGAAGACGATCCCGCTCGTCCTCGTCCGGCAGCTCAACCAGCTCCGACAAGTACTCCCACGTCGCTTTATGCACAATCAAGAAGCTCGCTGCACCCTTGTCTGGGTTATTGAATCTAGAATCTCGTTTAGATGACAAGGTGAGACGAATTGGGAGACTGTTGCTTACATTGTCATCAAGTTCTCTTGGACCGCGCTCAGGACACGTCTCCTCCGCTCCACAGTCGCACCTTCCAAGACGGCCTTCAGTCCTCCCTTGCCCAGCTTCTGGCTGTCGAACAGAGCCACCTCCTTCCCGTAGAAATCCCTCAACAGCAGCGCCTTCTCTGCAGCATTACAGTACAGCTCGTATGCATCTGCGACGACTTGCGAACCTTCGCGGTGCAAAAGCAGGCGGATGACGTCCTTCTGAAACTCCTGCAGGATATCGGTCCGGTGGGCGGGGCAGTATCGAATGAGCTTGGTGACAAGGAACTTGGAGTATTTGCTTGTCGCAAGCTCGGGGTAGGACCCTTTGAGCTCTGCAGCAATCTCGTTCCTCTCCTCGCTCCCTCCGTACTTCACGAGCGTCTGCACGATGCGACTGGTATCGTGCTTGAACACAATCTCCTTCACATGCCCGCGGATCGCCTCCATGAGCGCTTTGACGTGCTTTGTTCGCTCGTCTTTTGAAATGTCGGTTTGGCGGGCAAGAGACCACAGATGCTTCGCGTTAGATGTGAGGTCCGCATTCGGTTTCGCAGCCTTGCGGGCCTTTCGCTCCTCTTTTCTGGCTTGTTTGTCCTCTACAAATAATGTCAAATTTCCTCAGAGATGGTGACGGCAAGTAACGTACGCTTCGAAATCACCCTCAATTCCGACAACTCGCGTTCGTCCATCTGCTCGCCATCGACAGCCAGCTCGACCTCGAGCTCGTCTACCGACTTCTCGCTCTCCTCCTCGATGGGGTCTTCATCCGTCGCAGTGACAGACTTCTTCCTCCCCTTTCCCTTTCCTTTCACATCGTCGACCTGAGTCTTGGGTTTCCCATTTGCGGCCTTGCCCTTTCCCTTCCCAGGCTTCTCCGGGCTGGGGGCCTTCTTGGCTACTGCCTGCGGCTTGGCGCTCTTGTCGCCGTTCGCCACTGCCACCTTTTTGGCAGGCGGACCGCCTTGAGTCGCAGCAGCGCGTTTGGGCGGCATTTTGGGGGCAATTACAAGGAGATGGGAGATAAGATGGCAAGTGCAGCTGGCAACGCACGTAAGGGTCAACGCCTTCCAAAAATTAGTGCACAGCGTGCGGGTGGCTGTGTCGCATGTTTGCACTTTGACGGACGGGTGCCGGGCTGTGTCCTCGAGGCGCACTCCTTCGTGGGGAACACCATCAGGCAACAGCATAACACCATCTTCAATTTAACAACGAGCCAAACTGTGCACGAGGCTGAGGATAACTATGAACTACTTGGTAGCGGAAAATGAGCCGCAGATACTGGCTGGTTCGACGATAGTGCTCTCCCTTAGGCCTGGACATTCTGGCTGTAGACAAGTCAGCGGTCATGCTTGTGTGGTTGGACTAGTGACCTACGGGAAGTGACCGATGACGTTGCCGGGAGGCGAGTACTCGCAGACGTGATAGTGCGCTTTCTACTCGGGACGTTAGTGTGCGTCGCTTCTCAGCTACTTGCCAACGACTTACGCCGAACTTGGGGTCGAAGATGCCGTTGCAGTCAGCGACGGCGCACCCGACGTGCGTGGACGACTTCCAGACCACCTGGGTGAAATGAGACGGCTGAGGATTGCGAGGATTGTAGTCCTCTGATCTGGGATCAGCAAAGCTCGTATGCAATTCGAGGCGAAACGAGGCTTACTGGACTCGTCGGTCCAGGACTTGACAGCGGCAAAGACGTCGTACTTGCTTCCAGTACCAGCAGCAAGGTTCTCTGGTCGCTCATCAGTATTGATTCCCACACGAACTGGATTACTGCCTACCACCATAGGGGCCGAGGGTACCACCAGAGTGCTTGAACACGCAGCGATTCGCCCACTGCTGAGCCTTCTGCTGCAGCCTGTTGTCCCAAGAGAGCGGCCTTGCACCGTGCCTGGCGCGGAAGTCGTTGTGCGCCTTCAAGTACGCCGCGACGTCCGCGCCGCTGGTCTCGACATCACCGGCAAAGTCGAGGGAGACGATTTCGGTGTATCCATCGTCGTACACGATGGGGACGTCGTCCGGCACCGCTGTTTCGGAGAGCTCGAAAGAGTCGCTGGAGAAGTCGAGGATGAGCTCGGCGCTCGGCGCGGCGGTGACGGAGCTGAGCAGTCCAGCGCTGACGAGAAGAAGCGAGCTGAGGAGAGTTGCGTGCATCTTTGTTGAATGTAAGTCTGAAGGTTGACTTGCCACCTTGCCCGCAGCATTGGTGAACCTTAAGTATTCATGGTGCTCTCCCCCACAGACAGTCAGCCGTTTGAACGCCTTCGAAAGATGCTGGTGCACTTCGGTATCAACTTGGCTTACAAGTTGGACCCTGCTCATCGAAACATACCCGGCCACGGCGGCGACTCCTCGATGGAAGATAGCCGAGTTACGCTGGGGTGGTCTGGGCATTCGTTGCACCAGCGGGCCATCTATAGCTTACCAGTCGAGAACACTGGTCGAACAATGGCAAGGACATTGGCAAGGACGAGCCCCAAGTCCGGGGCGCTCTTCGTCCGGTCTTTCTCGCGATGACAAATGTAAGAACTTCGACTCTTCTACTCGGGCATGGGATGATTCGCTGAATATGATGGTAGTCTTGTGGGCCATATTGCTTCGAGATGTTTGTTGGATTGTTGATCGCGACTTCCACCTAGATTCCGGTCGGATAAAACCACATTGGTCAGCCGGCGAGTCATTCAAGCCAGCCTCCGAAGCAGCTTGGCGACCGACACTGCTCTCATCTAGACGCCGCAGATTCCACGCTACTAGCCTTGGGGCCGGGCTGATACTCCAGATTTAGACGCTCATCAAGCTCGGATATCGCGGAATTGCCTGGCAAGGGCGTCTAGACTGGAATGTTACGGCACCGCCCTGGTCAGGGCTTTTGCCTCAATAGGCCAACGGAGGCTATTGATCTGTCCACTGACGCGCCGATGCCGTCCATCAGCTTGGACGTCGAGCCTCGTGCGGCGTTCCTCATGACCTTGGAACAGGGGTATCGCGGTCCAGCGACCAAGCTCCACCCGCTGACCGAACTTTCGAGCTTCGGAGCTTTGGAAAACCCGATCGTTACGCTTTTGCGGCCCCTGTAATCACGACGCAGACGGACTGCCTGACTGGCGACCGTTGCGAGCCCAAGACAGCCAAGAGCGCCAAGAATACCCGAGACCAGCGCCGAGCCGTGACGCTATTCTTGGCACCAACTGTCAATTCATTGAGGGCGCACTATACGGCTGAGCCATTTTGATCAGGACGACATTCTGATCGACGAGTGGTCGGCGCGCGGACATCGTAGCCATCCACTCACGTGCCCCATACTAGGCCCGATCTACGGTCGCTTATTGTCGCTTGGATCGCTTGAAGGATAACCGATATCCCATCAAAGAAGAAACTCGACCGCTTCCGGAATGGCCGAACGAGGCTGTACCTCTCAGGGCGCGGTCCCGCGGTATGACTTCTGAGCTAGCAACAGCGCTGGAAGCAAGATACGAGGACAAATGATCACAGTCCCTGTACGCCATCCAGGTAGACCGAGTTGATCAGTCCATGCTGAAGGAAATGGGCTCGCCGGAGGCATGGCCCACCATGCCCGAAGTGACGCTGCAAATGAGCTCGCCCGTTTGTCGGGGGCGCGGCGGGCGCAAGCAGTTGAGCTGTACACTGCCAGTACTACACCACTTCCAGTGATTTGACTTACCGTGTAGGACCGTTGGACGAGGGTGAGGCCACCTGGAGGGTTATCCTATTTTGAGATGCTCTGCTAAGGCTGTGCCTAATGTTTCCACGGTTGGGCATCGCACCCTGACAGGAACCCGGGGTCCTGGAACTCCCGATTCGTGAGTGCCTGTGGAATTCTATCTCGATTCTCGCGCTGATGTGGCATTCTAGGTCCTGCAGCGCTAGCGTTATGCTGGGCATTTGTGCGCGGCTGTGGACCGTAACGTAGCCCTCGGACAAGCTCTCCACCTCCTCCCGATGGGATCGAGATGTTATAAAAAGACACGTTGTTCGGCGTGGGCAACCCATCCTGCAACATTCCCTCTTTACCCAGCAGTTCTCTACCCATTACCCACCTGTCTTGAAGCCGAGAATAATGCCTATCGCCACTCCTATACGGCAGTCAACTTACGGCACCATGAATGGTGTTCCGTACGTTGGACCTACCCCAAATCCTCGTCGCCTCATTCTTTGCTTCGACGGTACCGCCAACCTATTTGATGAGACAAATACCAATGTCGTCCGACTGGTCTCCTACCTCAAAAAAGACGATCTACAGGAGCAACAAGTATACTATCAGGTAAGAGCGAGCCATATATCAGGTTGGAAGCCCGCTTGCTTAACTAATGGCCCACAGACCGGAGTGGGCACGTATATACGACCCGGGTGGCTGATGCCCTTAACGGTTCAGATCATGCAGACACTGGACGAAGCAGTGGCCTGGGACATTTCGTCCCACGTACGTCCATCAAATTCATCAGAAGCCGTTGATTACTAATGGCCGGTTCAGATCATAGGAGGCTACAACTTTCTCATGCAGAACTGGACGCCAGGAAGCAAGATCTCAATCTTCGGCTTCTCTCGGGGTGCCTATACCGCCAGAGCCTTGGCAGGCATGCTGCATAAAGTCGGATTGCTCTCCCGCGGCAACGAAGAGCAGATCCCATTCGCGTTCAAGATGTACCAAAATCAAGATGCGAAGGGGTGGAACATGAGCGATGCCTTCAAGCGCACGTTCTCCCACCGAGTCGCTGTCGATTTTCTTGGCGTCTGGGACACTGTCGCCTCCGTCGGTGTCTTCAACGTGAAGGACTTGCCTTTCAGCGCTTCAGACCACCATATCCGTGTTTTCCGAGTAAGGAAGCATCAATGCCGATCATTACACCTTGCTCATCAGCACGATAGCATGCCGTCTCCCTCGATGAGCGGCGCTGCAAGTTCAAGGCCAATCTCTGGCAGCAGCCGTACATTCCGCCCAACTCTGACACCGTAGGAGGCAATACGGACACACCCGCACCTGAGGTACTCTCATATCATCCCCTGCATGGACACGGCCCGACCGACCGCATTGTGAATGAAGAAGAAGAAGAAGCGGCCAGTGTCGACTTGTTTTTCGAGGGCCATCACGGCAAAACCGACGTGCTGGAGGTATGGTTCTCTGGCGGGCATGGCGGTAAGTCTCGTCCTTATCGTCGTCGTACACACGACTGAGTTGATGACATCAGACGTCGGCGGGGGTAACGTAACAAACACAACTCTTTCCAGCACAAATCGTATCCCTCTCACTTGGATGCTTCGCGAGATCGTCCTTGCCAATACTGGCATCGTCTTCGACGAGGTAGCGCTTGCACGTGACGGCATTTCTTTGCCCGTTCCAAACCCTGGTGTAGTCGCTACCGGGAAGGATGCAGACGGCACCCTCGAGACGGAGCGCGTCCTTTCGCCGGAGAACTACGTCTCGAACCTTGATCAGCGGTACTCGGATGACGTCCTGGCTCGGACTTCGGACCAGCTCAAGCTCGTAAAGGCATGGTGGATCCTGGAAATCATGCCCTTCACATACCGTATCCAGTGCAAGACACCAGGACGGGCCGATCAATGGAAGCTTTCTCCTTGGTAGGAACCTGCCCAAGTTGAGCCTATTAGATATACTGACGCCATCGACCTAGGCCTAACAATGGTGGTCCGAGGGCTGCACCGGATGGCCGCATGAAGGTGCACGTGTCTGTGCGCGAGCGGATCGCAAAAGGCAATTATCAGCCCAAGGTCAAGTGGGCTCAGGAACCCGAATGGGTGCAGTAAGCACTGAGATGGAGCTACGGTAGCCTTGGGCGCGAGGCTAATCTGGAATCTGGAATCTGTTCTTCGTGAGCGTGCTGTATATCGTTGTACCAATAGTTCTGCCTATCTTCGCTGAGCACGCCATGGAGGAATGTAATAGTTCTGCAAACGGTCATTGCGCGCTTTAAGTACAGCATCTGGCGAACCTCGCGCTTGACATCAAAGACCACACGTTCGTTTGCATCAGTTGAAATACAGCCACCGGATGATGCTGGAAGTTAGATGGTCCAAGGCGACCACCAGCGGAGCCGCGTCTCCGATTCCTTGGTCACCACTGGTGAGTGCGTGGACAGTACACGACAGTCTCTGATGGCTGATCAGGGCCTGTCCGACAGCGATAGGCAGTGCGAATGCTACCCAGTGATACGTACCATGTCCTCCGCGGTCCGACTGTTCTCACGTGATGCTCGACAGACTGTCTGTCGCATCCGTTGTTAACCCATGCGAATGGGGCATGATCCTGATGTCATGTGACCGTACGCTACTCGTCGCCAACCGTCTTCGACAATGCAGACCGGCGATGCGGTTGTTATCCACAATCATACTGCGTCAGAGCGAGGACAAATAAACGACATATGATGTTATGCTACAATGTTTGGAGGAGCCGGATTGCTCTACGATCAATGCACGAGCCAGTCGTGGCTGTTTTCACCGCTCTCCTAACGGAGCACAGCAGATCACACATTCATTGCTCGCGGGTCTTCTTCTCCAGCGCTTCCCTCTCTGCCCTCCTTTCCCGCCACTTTTGACCCCAAGCCATCTCCAGCATCACCAACGGATACGTGACGACGCACCAGAGGCCAAGGATCGTGAACGTCCAGCCGACGCCAACACCGTTGATGATGTAGTCGACGATCGAGACGAGCACCGCGCCGGTCAGGCAGCGCACGAGGTTGTTCGAGGCTGTGACGGAGGCGCCACGGCCCGGAAACAGATCCATCAGCAGCGTCTGGTTGACTGTGAAGATTGCAGTCACTTGGAACATCGCTGCCGTACGCGCATCAGGCTTGGCCGTTCTGACATTGAGGAGGGACGTACCGAGGAACTGAAGAATGAGGAGGCATGCGATATGCACCTTCTGGTGCGCCGCCCACCCGTACCCAACGATGATGACGACGAACATGCCCCAGTAGATCGGGCTCAGCCGGAGCCTCGTCCGCTCGATGTTCTCTATCCCTTCGTACTTGCCCGCGCCACGGGTATCAGCAGCCTTCTCCGCGACATCAGCATCGCGCAAGCCCTTCTTCTTCAAGGCAGCCGCTTTCGCCCGGCGGAAGTCCCAGTCGACGAGTCTGCCACTGCCCAGCGCGCCGGCGATCCCACCAGCGCCAATTGAGAGATAGCAAAGGCCGAGGTCGGTCTCGGTCAGAGAGGGCATGACGGCGAGGAACGTGGGTGACATGGTAGTGAGGATGCCGTAGAGGACCGCGTACGGGACGGCTATCGACAAACGTCAGTATGTGACTTGCTGTGAAGCAGCATCCGAGAACATACCGTTCGTCCACAGAATCATGCAAAGGTCGACGTTCCTGAAGCTCTTGAGGATCTCGATGGGGTTGTTCTTCCCCCGCGGCTCCTCTGGCAGCTTGCCCTCGTCCTTCATGCCTCTCAAGAGGATGGGCACTGGCGGCCGATTCCATCTCGGCGCGGGCACGCTGCCGTCGCCCGTGATAGTACGCAGCGTCTCGGGCAGGAAGAGTGCTTCGACGATCAAGACGACGCCGGAGCAGATGCAGAGGAACCAGAAGATGGAGCGCCACCCCAGGTTTCCCGCCAGTAGACCTCCGATGACGGGCCCGAGGCATGGGGCCACGAGCGCACCGATCGAGCCCATCGCCAGCATCGTACCACGCTCGGATGGCGCGGCGATGTCCATGATCGTGCCAGCGCCTGCGTGCATGTTAGTGTGACAAGACTGTCATGGCCGCATGTGCTCACTGATAGCTACGGAGCTGGCGCTCCCGGCTGCCTGGACGCATCGCAGCAGCACGAGCAGCCAGTAGTCGGATGTGGGTGTCAACGCCAGCCCCACGCATGAGAGGCACAGAAGCAACAAGCAGGACAGGTAGATCGGCCTGCGCCCGCACTTCCTCCAATCTGCGAGGCTGCCCCAGACCATCGGCGACACGCCCTGGAGGAGCATGTTCACCGTCACGGTGACGTTGATGAGCTCCACGGGCTTCTGGAACGCTTCGGCGATGATGGGGATTGCGGGGAAGTAGATGTTCGCGGAGAGCGGGGAGAAGAGCGCGGCTATCGACGTTAGGTAGACGATCACCCAGAGCTGCCAGCGCTTGAATACTGCAGAGCTGCCAGTTGGACGCGAACACAACTCAGGGCTGAGAGCGCTTACCAGAGTATGGCGGGGGCGCCGGCGCGTCGCCGTTCATCGTCTGTCCGTCAGACTGCTGCTCTGCGGACTCGACAGCGGCGCCGATCTCGTTGATGCCCATCCCATCATCTTCAAATACCGGTGGAGAGTCTATCGGGTGTTGAACTCGTGCGGATACAGGGCTCTGGGGCGCGCCGGTCCCGCCGTCGTGGCTCGCTGGTGTCGAGGATGAAGTTGCCATCTCTCGTGTCGTCTATGTTGTTGTATGTTGACCATCGCCTGTACACAGCGTGCTCGTATATATACAGCCCCGTCGCCGACCACCGACTCACATCGTCGTCGTGGAGTGGGAGTCACCGGGGCGCGCGGTGGTCCGGATTACAATACTGACGGGAAATTATTCAACTCCGACTTCGTGGACAGCACCCCGGTGGGCCCGGTGGGGCAGGTCACATGACATCAGGGCCCCCTTCGGCCGGTTTGACGCGACCGTCCACGGTGCAAGCCCTGCATGGGTCCGCACTTGCATCGGACACGGCTCTGCGGCTCCGATCACCTGACCAGCGGAGGTAGACCCGAGAGCGGAAGCGAATGGGGGTGCGGAAGCAAAGAGTTCGAGCGGGAGCAGATATTGGCTCTCTCTTTGCCTCCGGCCAGGCTCTGTTTTGCATCCGCTTGGGTCCGGCTCCGGGTGATCTTATGGCACGTGATGCGCCGAGGGACGCGCGCGGTCATTACAGTGCACCGTCGCGCGGCGGTCCCTGGGTGCAAGTCATCACAGCACCACCAGGAAGGATGGACGACACCGCATTCCTCATGTCCTTGATGGACAGCATGTCCTCCCCGAACCCCGACCCCTCCTCCTCCCCGTCGTCCCCCACCGTGCGCAGCAAGAAGCCCAAGCCCGGCAAGCGGCCAGCCAAACGGCCTGTGGCGGCCCTCAGAGATGTCACCAACGCGCTCTCTGTACACTCCTCGGGGGCAAAGAGGAGAGGAGGGAAGGCGGCGAAGAGGGTGGAGGAGAGGACACCGTGCAAGGTCAGGCTTGAGAAGGAGCATGAGACGCTCTTGATGGGCCTCGAGCTCGACGACGCCTTCTTCGACTGGCACCCCACGCCCGAGACGACCCCTGTCAAGCCCGCTCCCTGCAAGCCCGCTCCCTGCAAGCCCCCATCCCGAGGGATAGTACTCAAGACAGATCCCACCCCGGAGAAGGTCAAGGTCAAGATAGAGCAACTCGAAGAGCCGAGGGACGCGCGAGTGGATGTGAAGGAAACTGCACCCAAGTTGGAGGAGGATATGGCACAGCTGTTGGAGGGCGCAGAAGGCTGGGATTGGAGCGATATGCTCAGCTCGCCGCTCAAGCCTGAGCCCAAGCCCGTCAAGGCCGAAATTCCCGGAGCGGCACTTTCAGCCACAGAACCTGTACGTCCTCTCGACCAGCGTCTTGCGTGCCTAACATGGACGAACAGCAGTCAAATAATCACTCAAGACTCCCCATGACCCGCTGCATCGTAGAAACCGTGCAAGCCTCCTCCGAGTTCCAGCGCCCGACCCTGCAAGTCCTAGCGCGGATCGACCACACACCGCAACGCCTCCTGCTCGTCCTCCAGTCAGACTGGGCCCTCCTCCCCCTCTCCGGGGGAGACGTAGTGAACGTGCACTCTCCGCTCATCCCGGCCCCGTCCGTGCACTCGCCCGTGCTCCCAGCAGCGCTCGTGACCGCCCAGCAGGGGTTCGTCATCCACCACCCGGACGTGCTCCTCCCCCCGACAACGGTCAGCACCTCCGCGCAGTGCTCGCGCAAGCCGCTCGTCTCCGCCCTCCTGCGCAGCGCCCCGGGAGGAGGGGACGACGGCGCGCGGGTGCTGCTCTGGGGAAACCTGCTGCACGAGGTCGTCGAGCGTTGTCTGACCTCCCCCTCCGCCCCGGAGGACAGCAGCAACCCGTGCTCCGCGCCGCCCACGCACGGAGGCTGGACAGAAGCGCTCATCAACGAGCACACGCGCGCCGTCCTCTACTCCCGCACGGGCGTCGAAGGCTGTTTCCGCGCCGGCGTCTCGGTCGACGAGGCCCTTGCGGAGCTGCGGAACCGCGCGCGCGGGCTCAGCGAGTTCTCCCGCCGGTTCCTGCGCTCTGAACCGGCGCGCGAGGGCGAGCTAGCCGATGGGGACGGCAAGTGGCTCGCCCTGCGCCGCACGAGGGCGGTGGAGGAGGACGTGTGGAGCCCTGCCTGGGGTTTGAAGGGCGTCGTCGATGCTAGTGTCGAGGTTGGGCTGTCCGTCCCTGCGCAAGGGGCGTTCTTTGATCGGCGCCGCGCGGGGGAGGGAAGGAGGGAGGTGAGAAGGGGCACGATGCCGTTCGAGATCAAAACTGGGCGGGCGAGCAAGGGGCTCGAGCATAGGGCACAGACGATGCTCTATACCCTTTTGCTGGGGGAGCGGTACCGTCAGTTCATGTCTTGTTTCTTTCCGCCGATGAGGTACTGATGAGGATGGGGCTGTAGATGAGGAGATCACCAGCGGGCTGCTGTACTACACCCAGAGCGCCGAGGTCATCCAGGTCGACGCGAGACGGAACGAGCTCCGCGCGCTGCTCATGGCGCGCAACGAGCTCGCCGAGTGGATCATGCGCCGGCGGCACGGGCTGTCCGCGCTGTCCGCGCGGAAGGGCAAGGACGCCAAGGAGCGGCCGCACCTCGCCGTCGGGGACGACGGGGCTGCCGAGCTCGTGGTCGAGACGGAGCTGGGCGACATGGAGGAGGCGGCCTTCCTCCCCGCGCCGATCGACGACGCGTGGGCGTGCACAAAGTGCTACGCGCTCGACGGGTGCATGCTCTTCCGCCGCACGCACGACGCGCCCCTCTCCGTCCCGCGCGACCTGGAGGACCTGTACGCGCGCAAGACGTCGCACCTCTCTGCACGGCACGCGACCTTCTTCCGCACCTGGGAGCGACTCATTTCCCTCGAGGAGAACGACATACACCGGCTGCGCGCCGAGCTGTGGACGATGACTGCCCCGGCGCGGGAGAGCGCAGGGCGCTGCTTTGCTGATATGGTGCTGGTGCCGCTGCGGGAGGCAGACCAGCACCTGCGGGAGCAGGAGGGCAGCGGCAGGATCCACAGGCACACAGCGCGCTTCGTCAAGCGGCTGACGCTCACGCAAAAGGGGCCGGAGACGCTGCTCAACGGGCACATCTCCGTCGGCGACGCCGTGGTGCTGTCCATCGAGCCGGGGTTCCTGGCCCTCTCCCGCGGCTTCGTCCTCAGCCTGTCCCCGGACTCTGTCGTCCTCGGCTTGGACCATGCCGTGGAAGCGAGCGCCCTGCAGGACCTGCCGATCAAGGGTAAGGACAGCATCGTATGGCGCATCGACAAGGACGAGCTGTCGAGCGGTGTTGCGCGGCTGAGGGACAACCTGGCGCAGCTGTTCTATGCGTCTGGGGACGAGCACCGGCGCTCGCTCGTTGTCGACCTGGAACCGCCCAAGTTCTTCGACCAGACAGCGTTCGACCCCTCCCAGCTCTCGCCCAGCCTCAACTTGCCTCAGCAGGCGGCGATCGCTAAAGTGGCATCGGCCAAGGACTACGCGCTGATCCTCGGCATGCCCGGTACAGGCAAGACGAGCACGATTGCGGAGATCATCCGCATGCTCGTACGGCAGGGCAAGACGGTGCTGCTTACGAGCTACACTCATTCGGCTGTGGACACGATCCTCCTCCGCCTGGGCGAGGTCGACTTTGACGTCCTGCGCCTCGGTAACGCGGACAAGGTCCACCCGGACGCGAAGAAGTACACCCTCGGCGCCAGACCCCAAGCGACGACCGTGCAGCAGCTCGAGCACCAGCTGCTCACCCCGCCCGTGGTGGCCACCACCTGCCTGTCGATCGACCACCCCATGTTCTCCCGCCGCAAGTTCGACTACTGCATCGTCGACGAGGCATCGCAGATCACGCTCCCGACGTGCATCGGCCCGCTGCGGTTCGCGGACGTGTTCGTCCTCGTCGGCGACCATTTCCAGCTCCCGCCGCTCGTCAGGAACCGTGCAGCACGCAGGGGTGGGCTGGACGTGTCTCTCTTCCGCCGCCTGTCGGATACGCACCCGCAAGCCGTCGTCGACCTCACTCTGCAGTACCGCATGAACGAGGACATCATGCTGCTCTCCAACCGGCTCATCTATAACGACCGCCTGCAGTGTGGGTCTGAGGACGTTGCCCGGCAATCGCTGGTCCTCCCAGACAAGACGGCGCTGCAAGCTCTACACAACGGCAAGAGCTGCGAAGGCTGCTGGCTCGAAGCGCTGCTAGACGAGAACTGCAAAGCCGTCTTTGTCGACACGGACTTGCTCCCCGCGCGAGACTCGCGCGTGGGCGACCTGGTGCAGAACGAAGTCGAAGCTGCGCTCGTGTACCAGCTCACGCAGACGTTAGTGCGGAGCGGCGTCCCCCCCGCGGACATTGGCATCATATCGCTCTACCGGCAGCAGGTCAAGCTGCTCTCGCATCTCCTCCGCGGCACGCCAGAGCTCGAGATCCTCACGGCGGACCGCTCGCAGGGGCGCGACAAGCAGTGCATAATCGTGTCGATGGTGCGGTCGAACGAGACGGGCGAGCTGGGCGAGCTGCTCAAGGACTGGAGGAGGATCAACGTCTCCTTCACGAGAGCACGCAAGAAGCTCGTCATTTTCGGCTCGGGGAGCACGCTCGGCGCCAGTCCGCTGCTGGGCACGTTTATGCAGCTTATGAGGGAGAAGGGCTGGGTTTATGCGCTTAAGGAGGGCGCGGAGAATGTGCATAGGGAGGCGCTGGGGAGCGCGACGCAGCTCCCGGGGTCGCTGAAGCGTGTTTCACAAGAAGAGGAGGAGGAGAAAGAGAACAAGAACGTGGGCGAGGGCGAGGTCCCAGCAACGTTCGTGAGCACGCCTACGAAGAAGGCAAAGAAAGTCAAGACGGGATCTCCTGGCCGAGGGGCGATCCTGGGAGATATCATCAACTCACTCTGAAGCATCCGCAACGCGCCATCACGGATCCGGCTACCAACCACAACATCAACAGCGATACACCCACTACCTGTCATCAACGGATACCCAACGCATCCTATTCTCTATCTAGCATATTGCACGCGACCATTGTATACTTCCTTCCTTTCCCTCTCCCTTGTTTCTCTCTCACGCATTCACGCATCCACGCCTCTGCCGCAAGTGTATCAGTATCTGTAGACATGTGCATAATTCATTGTGTGAAGTTCTCTTGTTGTTGCGGCGCAGAGAAGATCAAGTGTTTGTTACCCTGATGTCGGGTGGACCCTGAGGTGGACGTCACCGCTCGGCTCGCGCAACCTTTCTCGTTGGTAGAACACCTGCATATACCTCTCACGCCGCCCAACCCAGCCCGTCTAACTGCCACCAACCCAAGCCAGGCGACCACACGCTCCAGCAGCGAGCTTCAGCCCATAAAAGCCCCCGCGAGGCTGCGAGCCCATGTAACCGCTCCCCCGCCTCTGCCGGCCACGTCCTCACCGCAGTGCAGCACAATGTCCGCTCATTCCGCCGTCCTGCGCACGCATCTCCCCAGAGCTCACATCCTCCACCCGTTGCGCCCTCTGTGCATGCGACCGCGCAGCCTCTCTGTTGGACGATCAAGCGCGAGAGCCTACGCGCACCGCGCTCCCGAGATCTTCCAGCCCTCGCACCCCTCGCACCCGCCCAACCCCCACCCCCTTCCGGAAAAGGTCGAGCATATCCTCTCCCAGAACCCGCTCGAAGAGCCTTCAGGCTCTGATGAGCTGCAGGGCGGGGCGCGTGGAGCTGGGACTGGCACCGGAGGTGGGCCTGAGAAGCCCGAGAAGGAGGAGGACTTGAGTGATCGCGAGTGGGACATCCGGGTCGGTGCGTTCTTCATCTCTTACTATCCCAAGACCGAAAGCAGAGGTGCTGATGCCATGTATGTTGGCTGGTGTAGGGAACGCGATCCACCATCTGCGCACAACGCTACCCACATTCTTCGAGACAGGGCTGATCATTCACCCTCTGCCATTCATCGACCCTCCCTCCTCTTCGCCCTCCTCTCCCTCGTCCTCCCCTTCCCCTCCAGGCATGTCAACCACCGGCAAGTCCCTCTACTCGCCCAACATTCGCCTCTCCTACACGCCCCCCTTCCCCCTCCCAGCCCCCTTCCCCCGCACGCTGCACATCGAGGGCCTCTCCCTGTACTCCGCCAGCGCCCGCATCGTCCGGGCGACGATGACGGCCTTCCACCACGACCTGGGCGTGGAGCTGCGGCGGATGTACGTCCTCTCCCACGGGCGGCGCGAGCGAGCCGCCCGGATTCTCCTCACCGTCTCGGGATTTGGGCGCGTCACGCACGCGCGCT
This sequence comes from Calocera cornea HHB12733, assembly GCA_001632435.1. Lineage (NCBI taxonomy): Eukaryota > Fungi > Basidiomycota > Dacrymycetes > Dacrymycetales > Dacrymycetaceae > Calocera > Calocera cornea. Next base: position 48,950 of record KV424069.1, read on the forward strand.
CCGAGTGGGACGTCAACTGCACGTACACCTTCTCCCCCACCTCGGGGCTCATCAGCCACCACAGGATAGAGAGCATCGACCCCGCGCCGCATATCAGCGTGTATGAGGGGTTCAAGGCGAGCCTTGGGAGGTTCTTGAGCGGCGGTGCGGAGGGCGAGGCGGAGGGGGTGGGCGTGCCAAAGAGGGCGCTGGAGCCGGCGAGGAGCTGCAGGGGGAGGGATGGGGGCAGGTGCGACTGAGCGTTCGTCCGTTCTACGCCTTGCTGGCGCGGGGGACGGGTAGGAAGGGGAAGGTCGACGTATGTAGGATGCATTCATGTAATCACTGCTCATTTCTCGCACTATGTATCAGGGGCATCACATGTAGGGTATGGTGTCAAATGCGGGGTATTCTTCCCATCCCACTCGACAGCAGTATCACTCCACCGACTTGAGCACGATATTCCGCAGCACCTCCCTCCGCGCCCACTCTCCCTCCTCTGCACCAGCCTCGCCGATGGCGATCAGCCGCGGGGTAAGCTCCTTCCACCAGCCGAGGGATGCCCGGTCGCTGGGCGAAGGGTCGAGCGTCATCCCGACTCGCCAAAGCTTGCGCACGCACTGTGCCCACAGAGAGCTCGCTTCCTCTGCCGAGAGCGCAGCCGGGGGTTGGGTGATGACGCGGTGGTAATCGGCGTCTTCTTGTGGTGGGTAGGGGCATGGCGGAGGCGCGTCGCCCAGGGACTTCTCGATGTTCTGAAGGGTCGTGACGCAAAGATCGAGGAGGTTCGGCATCGTCCAGGGCGGTTCGGCCCCGTTGGAAATACGGAGCATGATCCTCGCACCCAAGTGTAGCGTATGCAGTGCCCACGACTCCGACCCAGTCGCGCCAAGCACCTTCGAAATGCACGCAGACACGTCGGACCGCCACGTCTTGTACGTGTCATGCTCCAGCTTCTCGTGATCGACCACCATGACGATGTTCTCGAGCACGCGGAGCCAGAAGAGCGTTTCGTGCGGCTTGATGGTGAGCAGCTGGACGTTGAGCCACGCCAGAAGGGACGATCGTAGCACCAGCGCGTGTGTTGCGTATTGGTTCTGGGTCAAGCTACCGAGGACCTCGAAGATCGCTTGTCGGATCTGCCTGTCGTCCTTGTTTGACTGGAAAAGGGTTGCAAGGAGATCCCACGCTCGTCGCCGGCGAATCGCGTGCCAGTCGGCGGTGCTTCTCATCGCATTTCCAATGAAGCGGATGATCCAGAGACGCTCGCGTCGCCAGTCGTCTGAGCTCGAGTATAGCATGCCGTACAGCAGAGGCACGTCTGTCGTATCCAGTGCCGGCCGCTGCAGGAGAAATCTTGATATGTGGGGGTAGACAAGCACGGCAGGATGGAAGAGCGAATGCACGGCATAGGCACACAGCAGAACTGTGAACGTCGGAAGTCTCTCTGGTTCGGTCTCCCAGGCAAGTGCGTTTCGGACAAGCTGCAGGGTGTAAGAGAGCTGATCGCGCTCGAAAAAATCAATCTCTTGTATGGCCATCCACGTTGCGGTAATGAGCGTTACTGCTACCTTGCGCATTTTTGCATGTTTGGAGGCGAGCGCGCAGATAGCCAAGCTAATGACATCAGTACGACAGATGTTGACCCAGTCCAACCCGCTCAGTGGCTCTTGACTAAGCACCATGCCTAAAAGGCCCAGCACATAAACCGGATCGTACAGATCAGGCCGATCCCAGCCTTTTCGTTTCTCCTTGTCGCTGTTGAACTCTCGCCATTGAGGGTATGCGAGACAGGTCTTCAGCATCCGAGCAGCATCCAATGCTGTAATCAGATCTCCAGGGCGGCTGGACGTAGACCCCTTGGAAGCAGCAGCAAGCACAGCCATGGCTGTTGAGGAACGCTGCTTCTCGAACAGTCCCAGAAGGTTCAGGATGGTCCTATCTGCGACTGACAAGCTGCCACCATACAAGGCGACAATACGACGCAGCTGCACCGGTTGGAAGGTTGTCTGCGGATGAGCAGAGCATAGGGTGTGGATGAGTTGGACAGCCGCCTCATGAAGGCGCGGAGATACGACCGGCGATGCCTGTTTCAGTTGGCTGTGCTGCAAGATAGATTGCAGATGACGGTTGACGGCATCCGTCTGTGAATGTCATCAGTAGACAGTCCATGTTGGCAATGCATAGTACGTACGGGCAGTCCCACTTGGGTGCACAATGCAGCACCGAGCTCCAGTGCTTCCGCCACTGCGAATCGAGAACGAATAACAGCGGTGAGCACAGGATCAACCAGATGTCGCTTCAGAGCAGCGACCCTTTCCATAAGCTTGCCTGATGAGACAGATTTAGTGGAGCTACACAATCAAAACCAAGGTTCTTACAAAAAGGTCGCAGACCTCGCAGCAACTCGTCTGTGTCATTCTGGTCCTCTGAAAAGCGTCGAACAAGCCATCGAAGGACGCCATCGACGAACAAATTGAGGCAGGTCTTGAAGTTGCTCGCATGGGCAGCGATTGCCCATTCCATGAAACGTAGTGAGAAACGATTGAAGGGTAGTGGAGCAGATGGCGGAATAATTTGAGCTATCCACGAAGCGAGATCGTCAACACCCACAAGTACAGAGTAGCAGCGCAAGCACTGTTCGCACGACCGCATAGATTCCTCATCGCCCGACGACATGAAAAGTCGTTTCGCGATATCCTTCATGAATGGCTTCACCGCTGTAGCGATTTCGGGACTTTGCTTCTCCAGTGGCAGCAGCGTCTCTGCTTCCAAAAGGCGATGTATCAGCGGTTCAGCCGTTTGAAGCGTCGTTGATGACCCGTGCATCATGAGCCATCGTCCAATATGATGTCGGATGGAAGGAAGCCGATACAGGAGAGGCGAGAGGACGCTCACGATGTGGCTATCAGAAAATACCGAGCTGACCGGTGCTTCCAGCAATGCCTGGTTGCAACGGATCACCTGTTGGAAGCGCTGTACACTTGCAGTGAGGAGGGCCACAAGAGAGACGTTGGTGAAGAAAGCAGAGACTTCGTGTTGTATAGGTAATGCAACTTTGCATAGACCTTCCAATGCCAGCATTACGTTCTCATTCATCATCACTTCATGGTGTTGAAGTATCAACGGCAGCTTCTTCATGACCACCTGCAGGTCTGCTTCAGGATGGGACTTCATCGCTGTTAAGGTGTCCTCGAGTGCTTGGATATCGGGGTCCTTGAGAGTGCTCGAGTTCAAGTCGGTTACAAGGTAGTTCACGACATGTTCGAGGTGCTCCAGGGATAGATAGGGGATCCAGCAAGACAACCACAGTCTGTTGTCAGTCGAACGTTCGAGGTTCTCTTCCAGCCGAATCCCACAAAAGGGTCCGGCCATATTGCGATCAGCATCTGACCCCGAATCGAGACAGGCCCTCACGATCGAACAAAGTACTTCATGATAACAGTTAGACCCACTTGGACAAGTTCGACAACAAACACGTACCATCAGTATATCCTTCGATGTCCGATAATATCTCCTGCATTATAGGACTTTCCGCAAACAGCATCATTTTGATGCGTTCTTTGGTTGACTGTGGCATAGGCAATTGCAGCAGCTCATTGAGAAGGCTGAGACAGCCAACAACATCTGCTAAAGACTCCTGTTTCCTCAAGCCTAGCGAGGACAAGCGTCCAAGGAGGCATCGCAGGACGAGCAGTGCTTGGTACTGACTCTGCAATAGCGGCTCGGCCAGCTTGGCCAGCGTTTTGACACCGTCCAATGAGGTACCCAGTAGCCCTCGATCAGCATGAATGAAAGCGATCCAGAACGAATATCTGATGATCGTGTAAGCTGTCAGAAGTGGGGAGGAGAACTTCGAACGGCGTACGGAACACGCTCAAAAACTGTGCTGGCTTCATGCACAGACAGAATGGCCCAGATGTTCTCAAGCTTGGGATTGAGGAGAAGCAACAGCTCACGAAGTTCTGTTCCGTCTGAAGATCTGTCCGACACGATCGCGATAAGATGTTTCAAGTCAGCCGCACTTAACGGGGATGTTATCAGACGGAATTGGTCGACAATGCGTCTAGCCAAACGACGGTTGAGTACCGCATCCGTCACATCAGAAGATTGCGCTGCTTCGTCCACAAATGGTGCCGTCGCGAAAGGCGTTGTTATTGTTTGGGAGGAAGGATTTGACAGCACGTCGAGGCTGTCGGATAATAGGGTGACTTCGTAAAGCAGGTGACCCTGTTCAGCGCGAGCAACTTCGGAAGTCTTCTCCAGTGCATCGTCTCTGAAAGCTTGAACTATTTCATTGACACGTCTTGTCAAGACATGTGGGGTGATGAAATTCTGCTCTTTGCCGGCCAATCCGAGTATAAGTCGGCGAAGGAAAGCGAGGGTAGCGAGTATGGCGGAAAACGAAAAGATGCCTGCCTTGTGCTTCATCCGCAACTGCTCGAGCATTGTCATGAGAAGCGGACTAGGTAATGAATGCGCTCGTGCTGATAGGGGCACCGAAGCGTCTGCTGGCGTTGTCAATAGTGCACCCAATTCTTCAACGTATCTATATGGCGTCTTCAAACAGCGGTTGACACAGTCGTCAAGGAGAGCAATGACGCCCGTCGCTTGGTCGGTCAGTGGATTGCCATCCGGACCAAGCGTGGTGCCGTCCCCCTCAAAGACCGGTAACGACTCCAACCAGATGGGCAACTCGTTCGGATCGTGCTCGAATAGTAGACTGGTACCAAGAAGATGCTGAACCAGGTCCTCGGAAGCGGACTTGATAGCGGCATGACGTGACTTGGCACGCATCAGCAGGAAGTGATACAAGAAAGTATGCGGCGATCCGCTAGGTTTAGCTGACCAGTTGAACTGTTCACTGCCCCGCAATAATCGTAAGACATGCAGTTGGCCCAGCGAGTCCAGCTCGTTCATTTCTTCGTTCTCTCCAACCTCATCATCCGACGGGGATGCCTCCTTGCCGGGGCTGAAAAGTCTTCCGGCGTCGAAACGAGATTCGACCATCAGATCTGGTAGACTGCTCTGGTAGCACCACAGAAGCCGAACCGCCACTTCCCTCAGCATTGTTCGCTTCTTCGTGAGGCTTCCCCCCTCTCCCTCGATCTTCTGCTGGGAGAAGGCGATGATGACGGAAAAGTCCGGGACACGACGTCGGGCCTCGCTTTGCAGCTCAAGTCGGCGACTTCGCCATTGGCCGTCGTTTGTTCTCTCGCCGAGCTCGTCTTCTATTGCCCGCATTTGTGTGCGCACTCTCTCGAACTTCTCAAAGCAGCGAGCGAGCGTCTGTGCAGTGAAGAGCTGCACCATGCCCTGCTTGGCTTGCAACCCCTTCGTAAGGTGTGCTCGATTTAGGAGAGAGGGGAAGGTATTCGCGATCAATGCGGAAAGAGGAGGCGGATCGGGCCGATAGGGTTGTACAGAGCTGCTTGACTGTGGAGATGAAGAAGCGATTCTGAAGCTCCTCACTGGAATCGGCAGGGACACAACGCGGCCCAAGAATGCTGCATTGATAAGCCAGCGGGAGGATAGGCGAGGTTCCAGACTGATGCTTGCTGATGGCCAATAACCAGTGACGAGTTCCGGACAGGCTTCCAGGATCTTGAGAGCGAGCTCCTGCTGCCGCGCGTCTTCTCCGACCTTGAGGGCTTTGAGGAAGTTGGAGAGAATCTTGTTATATATGCGCCCCTTCTGCTGGTGGCGCTGGTCGGGCTCATCCCGAGGTTCATCGGCTGCCCCTTCGTTCCCTTCTCCCGTTTCAGTTTCCCTTGGATACCACCCTCCGTCTGCGAAACAGATACCAACTCCAGGTCGTGTACAGATCGCGAGAAGAAAGTGATGCGCAAGGTCGGCTGCTGAGAAGGCGTGGGACGGATCGTCCTTGTCGTCTCTTTCGTATAGGCGCAATATCTGGAACACATGTAAGAACGGTTCAGCGAATGAGAACCTATATGCCGCATACCTGACCGAGCATCCACTCGTTAAACACGCCGATCTTAGCCGTCCTGCGCACTCTTTTGTCCTCCCAAATCCCCTCCCACGATACCTCCAGGACCTTTCGGACAATATTCGTATGATCACGTCTTAGATCCTTGAATATGGCGGTAAAGGTGTCCTTTTGTCCGAGGAAAGATGTCTTGAGGGAGGCGGGCGTCGAAGTGGACAGGAAGGAGAGCAGGAACAGGATGTACAGAGTACGGATGTCTGGTCGGTACAGGGGATCATCGGCCGGGTTGATTTTCCCCTTGCGGCGCATACTCAGCAGCTTTGTTCCTGTCTGTCATGGATACTCAGTATAGGTGTCACATCAGCGAGTAAGGCGAACGCACTTTTCCTCCCCAATTCCATACCAGCGCAACGCGTCCCTGCAGCCCCTCGATTGACGCCAGCTCCAGCCACACCTTCATACATGACAAGACAAGTGATGCATCATCCTGTCGCACGGCTCGATTGAGTCTCTCCGCTTGACGGTCCGACAGGAGGAGGTTGCCTAGCGGTGCTAATGCCGCGGCGTGCTCAGCGTGCGAGCGCAAGCTGTTGAGGACGGCACTCAGGAATGAGAAGAGAGGTATCAAGACAGAAGATAGATTCTGTTTTGGTGGCGTTAGTGATGGACAAGTTCGTAGAGCGCAGCACGTACGTTGCTCGACTCGAGCACGCTCTCCACATCCTGCACTGCGGACGCTCCGACCCATTCCGCAATCAGCTTTATCTTCAACTCCTCTGCACTGGCATCGGCAGCCTTCGAGACGACAAATAGGCGCAGCCCGTTCAAATCTGTCATACATCAGGAATCGTTCCCGGGACAGTACCGTGCAAACATACTGATTGCGAGTTGGACCGGGTTGTAGGCATGCAACGCTCCGCTGATCGCGTTTGCGTTGCTGAAGACAGGGATAACGAGTGGCACCGAATCGGTCGCTGTAGCTGTCCCGTTCTTCTTCGGCCTCTTTGCCAGTCTATCCTCGGATTCCTGGGCATCGTGCTGCCGTTTGGGCGGCATATTTTGCAGAGAGGTATGTAGCTAAACGGTTAGACGACCCTGACGCCCAAAAGTTCGACAATCCAAAATTGGTAGTGCATCGCCACTACCCTCAGTCTTGTGAAAATCTCCGGCCGCTCCGGCACAACTTCCGTCCTGACGACCTCAACGCCTCTTCGCCTGCATTGACTATTTACGACCTTGTCGTGTGGGGTTTGTTCTGCCACGTATTTGCTCTGTTACCCATCTCGATTCTGCGCGGTCCCGGAAATGCTCACACGCGCTCCGACCGCGTGCTAGCGGAACCTGGCCTAACAATCAGCCGTGCCTGGTCTGTACCTGCTGATCTTGCAAATTGTCTGCACTTTGCCCTGTGCTGTCGTCCCTCAAGCACTCAATACTCCACTTGAGAATCTCTTGCGAAGCTGGTAGTCGGCTTGTTCGGCTACTTCTCCGCGTGGACCCACCGGTGTCAGCTACCGATGCTCGTGAAACATAGCTGGGAACGCCCGCTGACTTTGTCCTCCAGCGGTTTCCGCGGATAGCCCAATGCTTACAGATTCCCTTACTGTACAGTGACGTCTGTCCTTCAGAATCTTGCTGAATGTCTGCCGCCTGACAACCGGGAAATCCCATCTCTGAAGCGCTGGGCGGACGTTGCGACAGAGAGAACTTTCAGCCGGAAAGAGACTAGCTTGTCTTTGTTGAAGCCGCGGCAATATTGCTCTGGCTGGGGTGCCGACTTCTTGTCCGCAGGGAGTGTATGTGGAGGGACTGCTTCTCTGCTATACTTGCTGCACAAGAACATCGTAGAACGTTACGACGTTTAGAGGACCGCGGCAACAGTCGGACTTCCTGCGACTTGCTATATCGGATGACGGGTTGGGTTTCCGCAAAGCAAGTGAAACCTCGGCGGCCGATCGTCTTCAAGACGCGTCTTCGTATGCATAAAGTCAGCGATTAGTCCTGTTGGATGCTGAACGCGATTTGCCTACGGTGTCGTCATGAGGCACAAGAGATGCAGTCTTATCTAGCCGAATGTGGGGCAGACCATAGCTCAGCCATCCAAGGAGATCGTGAGCATGTATCTTACTTCGAACCTCGCTTCGACGTTCCTGGCACACGACAACCTCCACAATGCCGCCGCGGTACGCTTTCCGAGGAGCAGCGGATTCGCCAGATGGCCACGCGCCGTTGGATAGGCAATCGGCTGCGCAGTGTCCTAAGACCGAATCAAGCGCAGCTGATTGTCTTCGTCAGCGCCGTTTGATCCGAAAAGCCTGTCTCATAAACCAGGTCTCTTGATGAATTTGACTGGCCCGAGCCAGGTGACCAAGCATCCCGGGCAGATGGCAAACTCCGGGCCCGGAATGGGATCCTAAAAGGTATGCAATCCTCCGACATCAGAGCACGTTTGTCGTGTCTGACGGTTAGCAGAAAGGATCGCGACACGCTCGAGGTCCTTTTTCCCTTATCCCCGCTCTGCGCAGAGGGAAAAGGCTAGACTCTCAGCAGTGACCAAGGACGACGACTCGCCGTGTGGTCATAGTGGAGCAAATCGACTAGTCTATCGGCCTGTCGCCTTTCCCGAGTTGTTCCAAGCCACTGCCACGGCGACAAGGTATAAATCCACAGCCGGCGCCCTCCTCCGTGACCATAACCAAACGATAATGAAGGTCCATTCGCAGATCAAGGCGCTCGCCCTTCTCCTCTCTAGCCTCACCATGCAGGCATCCGCTATGCCCACGCCATTAGACAGCCTTGTAAGTGGAGGGACTACTTCAAACCACGCAGTGACTTACATGATGGCCCAGACTCAGACTGGGGCGCGAGATCCTTGCATCTTTGGCGCTTGTCCCCCCGATGGACGCGGAAATCCGTGATTGCTATCTCGGTCCAGGCTGCGGGCCAATTGATTGTTTCAGGTACGCGTACGGAGGGTCGAATCACCGCGCCAGTGACTAAGAAGAGCGTGCATAGCGATTATGCTACACCAGACACAGAAATAGAATGCTGCAAGTGGATCCGACTTCCAACGAGAGTGCTTTCTGGATGGGGTGCATGTCATTGTATAATCCACACCTAAATTCCTAATGCGGTCCTTCGTATCATGATGAGAGTCCACAAGATGGGATCGTTGTACCTTTTGCTGCTGTGCGGGTGGCAAATCCAAGTGTCCGTGCCTTGAGCAGTATGTCTCGATACCCATGACGGTCAACTCTGTAATGTCTCTGTCAAAAGCGGGCGGTTCGGACGACGGTGATCATGTGAAATCCCAAATCCAGCACATGTGTGTACCAGAAATAGGTATCTCTGCTCCGACAAACACAAGACGCTTGGTGACAGTCAACTGAAGAGCACCTCACTCGGGAGCGAGGCTAACATGGGTCTTGATGGCAGATATGGGCCGATCGTGCCGGAAAATGCAGTGTCGGTTCGGCGTAACGCAGAAAATCACAGGACAGGATCGTCCGACGGCGTATAATAACCTGGGAGTGTACGACGATTACGAACTGTCCGAACAGCAACCCAACACCCGCCTCCTCAACAACTCGGAGTTCCGCGTAGGATGCTCAGCGTGTTTCTTCTTGCCTGCCTTTTGGCAGCTAGTTGGAGTCTTCCGACTGTGTCCTCGAGCCCAATTCCCTCACAACACGTGGTGCGCAGTAGCACCTAAGCTGCGAAATCTCACTTATTTGAGTTAGCCTGCCAGGGAGTTGACGTGCATCTTGGGTGCTTGTCCACCTGATGTTCAGGGCCGAAGCAACTTGATGTCCGGAGAGTCCACCGGCCCAGCGTTGGACATCGGGAGACATACCGAGTGTAAGGCGCTTCCTGTTCACGAGCAACCCGGGCCGACTTACCGGATCCGTAGGAGGTCCGTGGAAAGAAGACACGTATCCAAGCGGGCGCCGCGCGGTAGAGAACGGGAAGCGCCGAAACTGATCGGGCACACGGCGCAGCCCACCAGGCCAGGCCATGGCCGTTCCCGAGGACAGGCGACGGACAACAGACAATTACGGACATAGCCCTTGGAACTTTGGGCGAACGTTAGAGAAAACGGTTTCCAGTAGGATTGGAAAGGGCTTCTGGACAAGACTACAATGTTGTCGATCGACGAGATTGTAATGCTGTAGATCGTGCCAAGGGAATGGACATGGCATACGTTCTGGTGTCGTGGTCGCATGTGCGCATGCATCGATAACAACCGGCTGCCAGTGGCTATGGCGTCACAAAGGGGAAGAAAAAGAAGGCGGGAAGTGTCGAGACCACATGCCGATGCTCGTCGATGCTCGTGATAACTGAAGCCGGGCTGAAGTCGCTTCCGCTCTGATAGGAGTGGATGCTCAACTACACAGCAAGGTCAAACGCCCGCCTGAGAGTCTCAACAACCTTGGCGAATGTCTCGTCTCTCCTCGCAGCCGCTGCGGTATCGCTTTCGTTCGTTGTCACATAGCCATGCCCCATTCCCTCCACGTGCATGTACACGGGGTCCTTGCCTGCTTCGACCAGCTGATCCTTCAGACTCTTCGCTTCCTCGTCCAAGTAATCATATTCAGCCGAAGCGATGAACACGGTCTGTCCGCCAGGGAATCGCGTCATGTCTCCGCAGTTCGGGCTGAGCCGCGGATCCTTGGTATTGGTCCACCTGCCGAGGTAGGCCGCCTGCATCAGCTCACCGAGGGCGGGCGGGATGGGCCCTCCGCGGTCGGGTTCCTTCTTGTGCGCTTCTGGCATATCGGGCGGCGCTCGGCGCTGCGCGTATGGTACTGTGAAATCGATAGCTGGTACGATGACCGAGACGCCTTTGATCGTGTTTGGCGGCATGTTGACGACCACGGCAAGGGCGAGGTTAGCGCCAGCCGACACGCCGCCGACAGCAACTCGGCTGACGTCGAACTGGCCGTCGGTGTTCTCCAGCACCCATGCCACCACGCGGAAAGCGTCCTCGTACGGTGCGGGAAACGGGTGCTCCGGCGCCTTGCGGTAGTCTCCATCGACCACGATGCAGCCTGCCTCTCGGGCGATGCATGTGAGAAGACGGCCGTCCACTCCCAGCGAGGGCTGGATGAAGCCCGATCCGTGAAAGTTGATGTAGACGGGCTGTGGGCCCGGAGTGCTGTTGGGTGGGTCGAATATGAGAAGCTTGATGCGCCGTCTGCCGTCGCTGGATGGTATGGACAGTTCTCGCGTGGGCGGAAACGCGTGGGAAGCGGGTTTTCCGAGGGTTCCGACCCAGGCCGCAAGGCGGAGCAGCTGCACTTGCAGATGTACTTGCGCGAGCTGCCAAGTCGTAGGCGGCTGGCGGGTCGCCATGACGAAGGTGAGAAGGGGAAGGAGCAGGTTGAGCTCGTTGAACAGCCAGCTCAGCTCGTTACTTGCTCATGGCGTAAGGCGGTTGATAGGAGAACCAGGGCAGAGGTAATCAGAAGCAGAAGCAGCTCATCAGCCGCCGGCGCCGGCGCTCCACCGCGTGTGTTGAAAAGATGCTTCGAATGCGCAGTCCCGTCCGAGTCAGTCCGAGCAAGTCGCCGCCGATGTCGATAGATGAGGATTGTCAGCGGCTGCCAGTAATGCTGTCCCAAAGCGCTGAGGCTGGAAGAGGACACCAGGCCGATACGGCGCTTGTGTGATTGAGCAGCCACAGCCATCATGTCGCGAATCGAGCCCTCACGGGGGCGGGCGCGTGCTTCCCGCGCGTTAATGACGTGCATCAAAAGAGATTGATATGGATACGCCGCACATTGAGTGTACTTGGTGTACTAATTCGCCCTACTGAGCGTCTGCCTTGTGTTGGACAGAGCGCTCCCAGTCCCGCTGTACCCCCGAGTCCGCCGGCCCGAGCTACATATCTCCCGAACACCGGAGCCGCGTCTCCGTCGTCCCCATGTGGCGATGCAGAACCCTCGCCTGCCCCGATCAGGGCCCGTAAACTCCACGCGTCGACGCGCCCGGCCTGCCTTCCTCCCTCGTACCGTCCTCACCGTCCTCGGCGACGAGCAGCCCACAGCGCCCACGTCCGGCGTCGCCCCCGGGTGCCCTTCTACGCCCTCCCGCCTCTCTGCAACCTGCGTCCCTGCTCGTCTGTACGACATGGCCGAGTACACCGTGGCCCACCCGATGCTCCCAGCGCCCGAAGTGCTGCAGGAGGACCGCGTCGTCTGGCAGTCCTCCCAGCTGGCGATCCGCGACCTCCTCTCCCAGCTCGGTCCGCCCCAGCTCCTCTTCCCCGCTCCCATCCCCTTTCTGACAGCGATGCCAGACCAGAGCGCAGCATCCACCAGCACAAGCACCAGCACCCCACTTCCCGAGAGCGCCGGCACATCCTTCACGTCCCTCACCACCACCACCACTACGCCAGGCGACAGCGGCCGGCCGAGCAAACGCCCTCGCCGGCCCACACGCACGCACTCCCAGACCTCGCTCTCCGCCTCATCTGCTGCGTTCGCGACCCGCCCGCGTCCGCGCGGCACATCCACTGCCCCTGTCCCCTCTCCCGCTCGGGTCCCGAGCAGCGCGAGTGCGAGTGCGAGCGCGACCGCTGCCTCCGGAGCAGCGCAGGACCTATTGTCCGGGATGATCGCGCGCGTCATGGCGGAGAACGAGCGCAAAGCCTTGGCGACGCAGCGCACGCGCACGCAGCGGCCGTCCCAAGCGCAGGTGCGGGCTCGCTCGAGCACGAGCAGGGGGAAGGAACCCTTCAGGGACCGGACGAACCTCGTCCCCCTCCCTCCCACGACGGCGTCTCGGTCCGCCAGCAGCGAGAAGGAGGAGAAGGGCGCCAGTGCGGAGAGTACGGAGAACCGACCCGGCCTGGGGAGAGGGACGAAGCGGCCGTTCTCGGAGCTACTGGACGTGCCAGAGCATGTCGTGGCTCTGCCTGAGGACGATCTGAGTGTGGCACGCAAGCCCGACAGCACGGCAGGCGAGGTTGAGGCTGAGGTTGCACGCAGCCCACGGCGCACACGGGCGAGGACGGCCGCGCTCGCTAGGACGCCTGTGCGGCCTTTGGAGCACCTCGCTCCATCCAGAATCAGATCAAGAGCCGAGACCGACTCGGTATCGACAGCAGCAGCAGCAGCGCCGCCACACTCGCCCAGCGCCCTACCGCCAGACGTCGACGCCACTCAACCCACCCCATCCCAGTCCCAACAAGCCCTAGCAAGGAAACGGAATGCCCCGCTGGGAATGCACGCCTCGCGCAAGCCGCCGCCGCCGCCGGTGTTCCCAACGCCCACTCCCTCGGCGGCGCGCCGCATCGCCGCCACCGCCACCGTCCCTTCCACCTCCACCACCACACCAGCGGCGTGCACAAGCACGGGATCAACCACAGACACAGGCACAGCGGCCACGACGCCCGGCCTGACGAGCACCAGCACCAGCACCAGCGCGAGCACGAGCACGAAGAGCTCCATCGGCCCCATCCGTACGCCCGCGAGCACGCGCTCCTCCCGCTCCTCGTCCGCCATCTCTACGCTCGCGCGGCCGACCCGTGCAAACCCCAAACCGCACAGATTACCTGCGTTCCGCCCCCCGGCCCCGGCCCCGGCCCCGGCATTGGCACCGTTGCCCGCTGTGCAGCACTCCGCCGACCGCGACCGCGACCCCGGGCGGCTGCTGCTGACCCCCGCGCGAGGAGGGGCCGTAGCGGCGCACACGCGCAGTGCGAGTCGGAGGCGGTCGGGCCGATCTGGAGAAGGAGGGGCAGCTCCGAGTCCGAATCTGAATCTGAATCTGAGCAGCACGGACGACTCGTTCGGCTTTGGGCTGGGGCTGGAGGGCGACGCGCTGGAGGAGGTTATGCGCCTGTATGATGCGTAGCCTGTGGCGCCGCGGCACTTGGGCGTTGAGCGTGTGTGCGCGGGCGATGGGCCGCGCGGGGTAGTTGCGGGGTAGCAGCAGGGAGCGGTATGCAGGATCAGGATCAGGATCAGGATGGTGATGAGGATGAGGATGAGTGAGGCGGACATATGCGCGCCGATGGGAGTGGGGGTGGGCGAGCGTTGGGCAAGGCGCATCTTTCTCGCCCTCTGTCGCTCTCGACCTTGTATTTCTTTACTTTCGGTTTTCCAGCAGGTCAGGCGTACCCCGATCTTTTCGCACTCTTGCAAACAGATTTGTTTATCACATCCCACATCCCACATCCGATCATCCCACTGCCATGCCATGCCATGCCATGCCATTCATGCATTCATGCTATTCATGGACAGTATGCAGGCGGCATCTGTCCATGCGCCAAAGAGGCGCGCGAAACCAAGCTCCATTCCAATCTCGCGACCCGGGCGCGCGCGGGGGGGGGGGGGGGGGGGGGGGGGGGGGGGGGGGGGGGGGGGGGGGGGGGCTCATCAAGGCCCGAGCCCGTCTCGCATGCTTAGACTCCCCAGCAGAGGGAGGCGGCTATGCGAGCGACTTGCTCACTGTGTGCAGTGCAGTGCAGTGTAGTGTAGTGTATGTATGTACGTACAGGAGGGGGAGAGAACGGAGGAGAAGGCAGACACTGGCTCTGTCTGTATGTCCGGCGCCGGGAGCCCAAGGGGTGGAAAGAGGAGTGAATGGATGTACAGCCGTGAGATCCCAGAGGAAAGGAAAGGAAAGGAAGGGAGGGAAGGGAAGGGAGGGAGCAGGAGAGTGCGAACCGGACACCGGACACCGGACACGGGAAACCGGGGAAAGGGGAAAGGGAGTGTATGCGTGCGTGGTGTGCTCGGAGGAGGGTCGCTGCAGGCGCATCCGTGCGTGCGTGTATGTCCGGATGGAGGTGTTGCTTGGGATGGATAGATATCGGGAGAGAGATGGGGAGGACTGCGCAATGGCGTGGTGTGAGCGGCTGAGCGCAGGCGAAGCGGACGTAACGTAACGTAACGTACGTGTACCACGCATGTCCAAACCCCGGTTTTACAGCTGGCCTCGCCCTCGCTCTTCCCAGGCCAGGCCAGGCCAGGTCAGGCCAGGTCAGGCCAGGTCAAGTCAGGTGATTCATTGTGTAGCCTGGGCCTGCCTGCGCGCGGCGAATATGCGCCGCCTGTTCAGGCCGGGCATGAGGATGTCGAGCAGGCTCCTGCGGGGCCGCTTGGTGCTCGCGGGCGGCTCGGGGGTGTGGAGGACCGGGTGCTTGTCCCAGCCTGGGAGGAGGGAGGAGGTGGATGCGTCTGCGTCGGTTGAGAAGGGGTGGGGGTGCGGGGAGGGCGAGGGCGAGTGGGAGTGGGAGGGGTAGGAGGGCGGCGTCAGGCGCGCGTCTTCGTATGACGGGGGATGGCGGAGGTGGGGGCGGGGTGCGGGGGCGTTTGGGGAGGGCTGTGGGGCGGGGAGGGGCGGTGTGGGGGAGGAGGGCGTGGTGGGGAAGTAGGATGCGAGTGGCCCGTGGGCGGTCTCGAGCCTGTCGAGGGCGTGGCGGAGGTTTCGCTTGGAGGGGCGGCGGAAGCGGTCGTTGTACCTCGGCGGGGGTGTGTGGAGGGGGACGAACTCGTTGAATGCGGCTGCGTGGTCTGCGAGCACGGTCGGGGTGACGGACATGGGGACGATGATGACTGGGGCGAAGAGGGAGGGGCGGGGCGGGGCGAGGACCTGGTGCGGGACGGGGGAGGGGGACGGCGAGCGGTACGGGGAGGGGGAGGGCGAGCCGCCGTCCATGCCGCCCGCGCGCTGCATCGTCGCTGGCGGTTTATCAGGCGGGCTGCGGGGTGTGTGTGTGTGTGTGTGTAATGGCGAGGATGTCAACGTCGGGAGGCAGAGGCAACGGGCGGGGGAAAGGAGGGGGGGCGGGGGGGGGGGCGCCCGCGCGCTGCATCGTCGCTGGCGGTTTATCAGGCGGGCTGCGGGGTGTGTGTGTGTGTGTGTGTAATGGCGAGGATGTCAACGTCGGGAGGCAGAGGCAACGGGCGGAGGAAAGGAGGATGGGCGGGGGGGAGGGGGAGGGACGGTGGCCCAAGCTGCGAGCCAATTCCAATTCCGGGGAGGTGCTGGGGCCACGGCCCGGCCCGCGTTTGAATGGGGCATCAGCGCATTCAGTCCACTCTCCCACCGGGACCGTGAGACACCACCGGGGCAGGGGACTGTCCCCACCCAAGCCGGCCAATAATACTGCCTCACTCACCACACTACGAGCTCCTCCACCCACCCAGCAACAGCCCGTCCGGCCCTGTCGTATCCCACGCCGGAATTTCAGACAGCCAAGAATCACCGGGAACCGGGAACACGCAGGGACCCCCACCCCCCCCGGCGCACCGCCACACCAAGGACGTGCCTGGGCGAGAAGCCCGGTGGACGGACTCGGCGCGACGGCGACTGCGACTGCATGGGGGGAGCGTCGTCCCTCGCAACCACCATCAGACGCCACTCCTCCACCCAATCCCGTCTGCCGCTCGCAGCAAGCGGCTGCTTCGCTTCGGTCCGGTCCCTGGCCCTGCCCACCACGCAGCTCACATTCAAAGTCCAATTCCAATTCCAATTCGCAATCGCAATCGCAATCGCGCTCGCGCTCCTCCAATATCTCATATGCACGCATCGGGCTCCGAGCCGTCGCCAGAACACGAACACGCATCATGTCTGACAGTAATAGAGGAAGCCGCGCACTTCGGAGGAGGAGTGTGAGCGCCAGGGCGAGGGCGAAGGCGAGGGCGAGTGCGATCGATATGCAAGCGCCACAGATACAGATACAGATACAGATAGATACAGATACCCGCACCCTGACGGCAGACCGATATCGTGCTAAGCGACGGCACCCGGCCGGGGTGGGGGCGCGTTACGCGCACCGAGTGGATAATCAGCCGGCCGAATTGCGAGATAAGTCTAGTACTCAAGTCAAGTGCCTTCCTTACCTTACCTTTATCCCTTGGCCCCACGCGGTCCGGCTCAACGTATCTGTCTCTATCACTGCTACTGGGTATTGCGCGTGCCAGGTCAGTCCGCCGCCTCCGTGCTCGTCGGCGGGAGCCAGTACGTGACATGACATGGCGCTCGGCGCTCGGTGGGACAGTGAGGGGGTCGATACCCAGTAGTAAGCGGCTTGGCGCCTGTCGCAGCTGCACCTGGCCACGTGCCTACTAACCCGGGCAAACAACGCCCCCCCCCCTCCCTCCGGGGCCGGGGGAGCCGCACCGCGAACGAGAACGAGTCGATCATTAGTCTGATAGGTGTGCCCTTAGATCGTGCACTGGATTGCACTGGATTGGCTTGGCTTGGATTGGATTGGTTTGGTTTGGTTTGGGAGGTACTTTGTAATGCGCGGAGCCTGTGGCACGGGCCTCCAAGGAGACGCACCGCACCGCACACATGTACCGGCCGTGTTCGAGCGATTCTGACAGGACGGCCTGCCTGGAGTCCAGTACAGTAGTTCGCCGCGGCGCAACTTCCCGCAGCGCAGCCGCAGCGGGTTCTTCGCGACCGCGCCAACGGATATGCGGCCGCGGGATGCGTCTCGGCTGCTCGCGCTGCTTCTGCAGGTCCGAGTCGACGCGGCGGCGCTGTCGCGCGGTGGTAGCCGTAGGCGCTGTCCCACCTTGGCACGCCTCTCGGACACCTTGCGAGCGAGTGGGAAGAGCAGCCCTAAGCAAGCGGCCGAGAGTCGGGCTGCTGCGACCTCGGTTCAACCATCCGCGAAGAACCACTCAGATTGATCTTTACTTCTATTGGCTACAAATATGATGCCGGACGACACTTCTCCGGTCTAGGAGGGGGCTAGAAGGGCAACGTCCCCGTCGTGCTCTTGATCAAGTCGACCATGCATGTCCCCGCAATCGGGACGTACTGACGGGTGATGAACTTGATAGCTTCCTGCGCGACCATGCCGCCGACGAGCGCGGCGGTGGTGGGTATGTCGGAGCCCTGTGCACGAGCGCTGCGATCCTTGCATCAGCTTGGAACAACAGCAAGGCAACACGAAATCCGATAGCGTACATTTCGCCCAGAGCAGTGGTGACCGTCTCGGGCAGTTCACCCTCCCAGCCGCCCGCTGTGAGACGCCTCGTCGCGAACTGCAGCAACTCGGCGTTGTCTGCGTCAGTAGGCCGTGGATGCCGTCCGTGCGCTCCATAGAAGTCGGCAGACGCAAGGAAGGCGCTGTAGACCGCAGCAGGCGCTGGCAGCATGCCTGATTCCAGGTCGTTCTGCAGCGCGGACACTAAGCAGCACATCAGCAGCAAGAGCGCGGAAACTGAACAAAATATATGCGCACCAATTTCTGCGGGCTGGACGGAGCCCCACTTCCGCCCTTTGAACACCCTCACGCCAGCCGCATTCCTTATGAACTCCTTGACCTCTGCTCGTCCCAGCCCGAGGCTCTCTCGCTCGTCCCAGCTCCCTTTCACCTCCTCCACCGTGGTCTTCAAGCAGTTCTCAAACAACAGAGTCTCTTGTTCCGCTTGGGCACGGAAAAGGTTCTGTAGCTCGACATATGTCGATGTGGTGGTATGCATATCTGGTAACGTGGGGACGAGAGGGAGGAAGCCGTATTGGTTGACAAAGAGGGAAAGAGCGCGAAGGAAGTAGAAGATCGATGGCGACTGCAAGATTGTCAGTCATGGAGATCGTACTATAGTAGTATTACGCTCACAGAGGCAGTGAGGGTCGTCACCGACTGATCAGTGAGCAGATCGCGAGTCTCGCTCGGGACCGTCGTTGGCGTCCACATCCTATATGCTTGCGCAACCGCCTCGTCGAAATTCTCCTCGTCACCGCGCCTTCGCATCTTCTCAAGCTGCTTCTTCAACTCCTGCTTCTCAGCGTAGGTCTTCGGCATCTGTCCGTCGTGCTGTAACCGAATATCAGTCATAGCGCCATGTAGGTGGTACGTCACCCACCGTCTGCCTCCAGTTGTCCAAGGTCTTTACAAGCAGCACAATCCATGGCACATGGCCAAAGTCCGTGCTGTCTAAGGCATCGAGATCGACCGCTCGAGAGTACTCAAGCAGGGCAGGGAATGCCGAGTCGAGCCTCAGGGATGGAGGCGTCTCCGCATGAGCATCCACCACTGCGCATACAGTCAAGCACGGTCGTACACGAGCACATAGTGATGGTACGAACCGGTATGCTCCCCGATCTGCGTGCCGATCATAGCATACAGCCCGGCTGTTCGGACGATCATCAGCGGCACCATCTCCCGCGGAGTCGACGCGCCGCTCCGTAACGCCTGTGCAAGGCGGTCTTCAGTGGCCGGTACGAGATTGACAGCAATGACGAGGGTGAAGGACGTGAAGAAGTCGGGGTCAGAGTCGAGAAGAGTGTTGACGTCCTGGTTCATCATGTCAGTGCGACTCTGCAAGCGGACACAGCATACACACCCTGATATCTGCCGTTCCCTTCACGCTGTCGTTCAGCTCAGCCAAGTGCTTCACCCCCTCCTCAGCCCTATTCTTGCCAACGCCATCTATATGCAAGAAGAAGTTGTTACCCGCGTCCGCGTACGTGACAGGGAAGTGGTCGAGGATCGTGAACGCGCCGATGCCAGGCAACACCAAGTTCTTCAGGGTCGACGTCGAGGTTGCACCCCCCGACACAACAAGTATGCGGGCCGACTCAAGAGCCGACTGTCCAGAGGATGCCCACAGCCTGGAATTGTGGTCAGTCGCGATGCTGCAGCGATGAGCGCATGACCGTACCTCAGTTGGCGGTCGTATCGACGCGTCTTGTCGTCCGGCCGCGCATTGCTGCGTTGGATTTATCAGGCGCTTAACGTCTCGCGTACATATCAAATACGTACGCTGGTGCAACGGTCACTGTTGCTTCTGGTATGCTCTGTGCCCCAGCGGTCTGTGACATTGTGGACGAGGCTGGCAGCGTGGGTGGACGACGATACCCTGACTGAGCAGTCCCAAGCAGTAACACGTAATGCGCGCGGAGGAATGTTAGTCACCTCCAGCGCTGCCTAGTTCACCCCATCTCGCCCGAAGCAAGACTGTCGGCTCCCGCAACGCATCAATTGTCTGGGCAAACTGACTGTTGCTATTCGCTCACACATATAGCATGCTATTCCAGGATCCGAGCTCTGGAATAGTGGGAACGGCCAACAGTCATCGTGTGGCGATTGTTTACTCGGCGGAGTGCGCATTCGAAGGGTATTGTCGGGTGGCTCGCCCAATCAACACATGCTGCTGCTTCTAATGACCTTTGTGGTTGGTCTTGGTGGCTCGTAGGCACACAGAGTGGGAGTACGGCACTTGGCAGTGCCCCAGCCCACATGCTGCCCCGCCGCCGCGCTCTCTGTGTCTCTTGGCAGTGCCGCAGAGACACTCTTCCACCGCACGACATCCCAACGAGGCACACTACGCAACATCAAATAGCGGCAAGCAGCGGGCCCCCACGCCTTACACTCAAACCTGTGTTTTTGGTCGAGTAATTGCACCGAGGATTCCGAAGAGAGTCTTCGTATCTTCCGTAATGTGATCAAACTGCATCAGAGATCGTCCGTTCGTCAGACTCATTCCCTTCAAGCTGTGTCCCCAACCAAAACCAAAATATGATGAATGGTGAGCGTAACGACCACGATCCCAAGTGATCGCCATCCTGCCCGTCGTGCTCGGCAGGGGCAGACGGCTGTCCCTCGACTTGGACGAGCTGGCCTGCGTGGCCGCGCTCGCGCTTGCGCTGGTGTTTGTGGAGGAGGTGGCTGAGCGCACAGAAGCCGTTCACATGCGGATCAAGATGGCTCCTGTCCAGTTGGTGCTTGCACAGTCTGCTGTGACATGCGTTGTTGTACCCCTTTCAGAAGAGATGTTTGTCGGATTGTAAATGACTGGCTTGGTAGTCAGTACTTTACTGGCAGCCAACTCATCGTCTGATTCCATCTTTGTCTACATGGTGATGGAGCGTGTCATCCATCAAAGCCTAAGTTTACAGAGACACACCCAGTAGCAGTGTGGAAGTTTCAGCTTCAGGCTCCCATTTTCCCTCATGATAATCCCATGGCTCTGCCTCAGGGGTTTAGAGTCGGATGATCATTGGCCCGTGCACTCCTGTGGATAGTAGCGTGGGAATAGGATTGTTGCGTCCCTGCATGCGATTCATGGGCGTAGGGTTTGCTCCAGCATCGGTGCTGGAATGGCATGAGAAGGCTCCAAGATTCCTACGTCGATGTGTCTAACTGTGTCTAGGGGAGTCAGAGACGTTTGCACGCATTCCCGGTATGTATGTCCAGTAGCTATACGTTCTTCCCACGGTCACGCTGTCTTATCGGCGTTCGCCGCCCCTTAACAAATGCCGACTATCGCCCGAAGCGGAACGCCGACCACCCAATGATACCCTACGGTAGCTGCATCGGCGTGAATGACTCGGACGGGGACTGTCACCGTCGGCGAGATGTTGAGATGGACTCGTTAACTGGATTGGGAACCGCGCGGACTGGCGGGGGATGATGGATGGACTGATCGGACCAGCGGGCCCTGTCCGGCCCGCGCGCTTTTGGACGGGGGAGCTTCGCACCGAACGGCGTTGATGGATCGTGTCCTACAGACGCCTAAACTATCCTGGCCGAGTTGTTTGCATACTGCTACACCATATACAGTAAGTAACGGGACGTTGAGTGTAATGATAACAGGTCGCAATCGCGAACTCGGTGGTCTGAGAACCGGCAATGACAAGACCGATCCGCCGCCGCCGCCGGTGGACGTCATGGCAAGCTCGGTAGGGTTCGAGCACGCGAAGCATGCGTCGTCGGACATAACGCCCACCGTCCAAAGGTGGGTGGGTCAGTGCGCCCTCGCTGTCGTCGGCCCCGGTTCCTCAGCGGGTCGCTGGCGCAATTATACCCCACCCGCCTCCACGCCGTCCGCACCTGCCAGCTCCCCACCCCACCAACCCCGTGTCGCTCCTCTCCCTCACTAACCGCTGCTACCAACTACCCGCACCCGCACCCGTACAGACAGACATCAAACATGGTCGCCGTCCTCCCGCCCGCGCTTGTGCTCGTCACTGGCGCTTCGGGGTTCATCGCTGCTCACGTGTGCAAGCTGCTGCTCGAGAGGGGGTATAAGGTGCGTCTGGCCCTGCCGCTCGTCCCGCTGCTGCTTCCGTTGTTCTGTGCTCTCGCTACCGCACATGATAGCAGGCGGTCAGCTGCGGTGCAGCAGGGGCACACCGCGAGCATCCACTGACGCCCTCCAGGTACGCGGCACCGTCCGCTCCGCCTCCAAGGGCGACTACCTCGTCAAGCTGCTCGCCTCGCCCAACTTCACCTACGTCATCGTCCCCGACATCGAGGCTCCGGGCGCGTTCGATGAGGCCGTCAAGGGCGTCGACGCTGTCGAGCATACCGCGTCGCCCTTCCACGGGCGGGCCGTGGACCCGCAGGAGCTTATCGGGCCCGCGCTGCAGGGGACCAAGGGCGTGCTGGACAGCGTGCAGAAGTACAAGTGCGCCTTTTTTTTTCCCTCTCGGTGAAAGTGCATCAACGCATAGCTGACGACCTCGCAGCCCCTCCGTCAAGCGCATCATCGTCACCTCCTCCGTCGCGTCCATCATGGTCCCCTGCGAGCTCGGCACGGTGTTCACGGAGAAGGACTGGAACACGTACTCGCCCGGGTGCGTCGAGCGCGAGGGGGTGAACGCGCCCAACATGGAGAAGTACCGCGCGAGCAAGGTGCTCGCCGAGCGTGCCGCCTGGGAGTTTGTCGAGAAGGAGAAGCCGAGCTGGGATCTGGTCACCGTCTGCCCGCCCATGGTGTTCGGCGTGCGTCTTTCTGTTCTTCAGTGTTGTGTGGGGACACGGGCTGACCCGCGCATGTATGCACACAGCCCATCATCCACGAGGTCACCTCGGTCGGGTCGATCAACACCTCCGTCGCAGCGCTGCACGCGGCCTTCACGCCCGAAGGTGCCAAGACCGGGTCCGACGCGGGCGCAGCGAGCGGCAACTGGGTCGACGTGCGTGACGTCGCGCTCGTGCACGTCGAGGCGCTCGCCCAGGAGAAGGCCGGCGGCGAGCGGTACATCTCCTCCGGGGGCCCGTTCTCCTGGCAGATGATCTACGACTCCCTCCACGCGCTGGGCCACGTCGACGGGCTCGACGTGGAGCACCTGCCTAAGGGCACTCCCGGGAGCGATAAGGACACAAAGTACAATGTGTTCAGCAGCAAGAAGGCTGAGACGGAGCTCGGGATCAAGTTTACCCCGATGGGAGAGTGTGTGAAGGATACCCTGCTGAGCTTGAAGGGGTATGGGTTCCACTGAGCGGATGCCCACGGGCCACGCGCGAACACGGACGGAGGAGGGAACGAGGAGGGAATGCGAGCTGGTACTGTAGAAGGAGCACAGAAAGGGAAATGAATGTATCGATTGTACCGTGACTCCCGTATGTTTACTTCTTACAACAGAGGCCTGGAAAAGCATAAGCTCCTGCATCGCCGCCAGCACCTTGAACTGAGATTTCAAACACCCCCTACGACTCCGAGTAGGCCCGCTGCCGCACTCGATATCTGACGACTTCACGCCAGCAGGCGGGAGGAGCATTGCCGGTGCACTAGTCAGGAATCCCACCCTCGGCGTCTATCCTGGAGAAGGGCTTGCTGTGGACCCCAGCTTTCCCGGGAAGCACTACAGTACTGCGGCGGGCTTCGGAGATACTTTGATCAGGGGCCGATCGCCGCACTTGCTGGTTGCTCCCTGGTACACCGAATGCCTTGAATGTGGTCCCACGGTCTGTATGCACGTCGGGTCGCTTGTCCAGAAGAAGGCGGGTGGACAGTGGTTCATCGCGGGCCTGGCGGCGGCCCGTTCAGCTCGCTGACGATGCACGAGAGTCGGTCCAGGCTTACGGGCACATCGACGGGTGGGCGTGGACGTGATCGATACCTAACAAATCTGAAGGGATGAGTCCAGTAGGAATACCGGTGGCCTCGGTAGCACGAGACCCGATAGGCTTCGGTAGATAGCAATAGTAATAATCACAATACTACTATCCCCAGCTGTGTGGTGGCTCGGCAATGGCGGTCGGTACGGGATACGGGCACGGCGACGATAGCCGCAGTCGCTTCGGTGATACGATCGTGGATGATGTCGGTAGAGATACCGATAGGGATGACAGTCGAGACGGTAGCCTCGATACCGACGGCTATGACTCTACCGAAGGGTACGATACCCTTGCTATCGCGGATACCGAAGGGGTCGACGAGGGATTGACAAACAGGATGCGACGAGGTCGAAGACGAGAACGGGACGAGGGACGGACTGGAGAGGCACAAACGGGGGCTTCTCATTCAGTATCTATGCCGCCTGCGCGGTCTATATACAAGAAAAAGGAGTCGAAAGTGTATCGACGGCTACGAGAGAATGTTGCCTTTCGAGGCCGGAGCCGATCCAGCAAACCGAGAGATCCTCCGGCGGATGCAACGCATCCGGCTCGTCCGACGCCAGCGGATCCCGGACTACGTAAGTATCGACACATACCGTGTGAACGTCGATAAAAGAGGCGAAAACACTACCGTGCAGTACATCCGCGGGGGACTTTGGAATGTGACTGTCCTCAGTCATACCGAAGGATGTCACCGATGCATGGCATACCGTAGCCGTCGGTAAAAGGTCATCGGTATGACAGCGACGAGGACTGTACCGATATAAGCCTATCGAAGCATTCGGCTGGTATTAGTGTGGCGCGTAGTGCCAAAATTTTTGTCGTCGCCGATGTATCAATACCGAGGTATCGTGGCCGCGGGGGACTTTATCGCTTTACGCTCCGAGTATACCGAGGCTGTATGATTACGTAACAGCTTCCGCGTGGGTATCGGTACCCATCCGCGGGGGACTTTTGAAGACGCGCCTGTCCTCAGGCGGAGCTTTTCATGTGGCGAGAACGTCCGCGAAGAAACGTCACGTGACGGAAGCAGATCCAAATCAGAAGGTGGCCGGTGGTGACTCTTGGGCTGCTTTACCGCCGCTTTTTGTTGACGCGTCGTTCCCTCGGTCCACCACCACCGAGAACGCCCACTTCACTCGAACGCCTCTACTCCGCACCACGGCGCACCGGCGTACGACAAAACGCGAAGCGACGGCGGTGGATCGCGGGGCGAGGGCAGCGAACCGCGCGGCACGTCAAGAGTCCGTCGGTAGTCAAACGCCGTCGACCGCGAGCAAGAAACGCGTGTCGATCACGTCGAGCGAGGCCCCGAGGGCTAAGGCGTCGAAGACGGGCGAGACGACCGCCGACGAACCAGAGGGCGAACGCCCGGCGACATCTGTGACCGAGGAGACGCCGACGTCGAAGCAACCGACGGCTGAGCCAGAGGACGCGGAGTCGGTGGTCGAAAGAGGCGAGGAGCCGTCGGAGGAAAGAGGCGAGGAACCGGGCACTGTGGACACAGTGTTGTCGACGGATGTCGCCGAGGAGGGGCCTAACGAAGAGGCGACGACGGAGACCGAGCCCGCGCCGGTCGAACAACAGACGGATCCTGAGACGTCGCCGGCGACACCGTTCGTCGCGCTGCAAGACGGTGAAGAAGAGGGGCCGCCGGTAGACGAGGTTATCGCCGAGCGGATGAAGAAGTACGGGAAGCAAGTGCCGTCGAGGCCTGCGGCGCGAGATGCATGGGCGAATGATCCGGAGAAGATCGGACCGTGGAGGGTACGTCTAGCTGCCGGTATGAGAGACCGACAACGGCTGACATCGTTGGCAGCGCCAAGTCGTGAGCGACGCGAAAAGATCGGTCGAAGGCTTCAAGCAGCTGAAGGTCGACAAGGTGCGATATCTGAAGGCGAACGCGCAGAAGGCGTGGTACGACGCATGGGTAAGTACCGGTCGAGGACAACGAGAACGCCATCCTAAACGCGTCGGTAGGGGGTACCGTATAACGCCGTACCGAAGGGTGCGGAAACAGACCTGCCCGACGACGACTTTCCTGCGCCGATCGCGTCGCAGTCGACTGAACCGGATGAAGAAACGCGCGCTCTTCGGGACGCGTTTGAACAAGCGTTGGCGGCGAAGAATGGGCCAGCCGCAGCTGAACGCACGGTCGGTCCGATCGTTCGGAGCAGAGTACCGACGGAAGATGTGGAAGAGCCGGTCGAGGACGTCGCGCCGACAGCCGTGGAACAAGCCACCGTGGCGAATGACACC